>JAPYYJ010000145.1:0-20675 GCA_028533885.1 Nasua narica | reverse complement strand
GTAAACACCGAGTAGTGCAATTGCAGGGTCATAGAGTAGCTGTATATTTAATTTCCTGATGAATCTCCATACTGTTTTCCAAAGTGGCTGCACCAACTTGCATCCCCACCAACAGTGGAGGAGTGTTCCCCTTTCTCCACATCCTCTCCAGCATTTGAGGGTTATATCATTATCCCCCCATATAGTGCTTACTTAGGAAAGCACTAAAGCCCTGAGGCTTAGAGAGGGCTGATAATTTGCCTAACATAACCTGGCTACTAAGAGGCAGAGGTGAAGTTTGAGCTCAGGCAAACCAACTTTAAATCAGAGTACTAGATCCACATATTGTAATGCTCAGGGAATCCTGGAAGCTTCATGGACATCTTTGATAACCTTTGCCTCCTGAGTTCTACAGTTTGCCCTCCAGCTGCTTAAGTTGCTTAGAATGCCTGTTTTATAAATGTGAGCGAAGAAACCTCATCTTCATTCCATGAAGATTCGTAAAGAGATAATCTCATTTCTCAGTGTGGGTTTAGTAGGTTTATTTGTAGTCTGGAGTTTTATGCTTCTTTTTTTCCCCTTTTTAATGATTTGATTTGGGTAGCTGTGGCATGCTACTAATGTGCTGGGAGCACTAATACACTTATGTGAAGGGATTGACTTTTTATGGTAAAGAAAGAGATCATTCTGATTTTCTTTGATAATGAAAACTTACCACTGCCCTTTAAAATACTCAAGAAAAGGAACTGCTTCTCTTCCACTCTCTCCATTATCCCAGATGGAAATGAAGGAGATTCACAAGCCATCTGCATTTAATTAGTACACTGTGTGGATATGCTGGTGACAGCACTGCTGAGGAGAATTAGCTTTAATGGAGAGAACCTTAGATTTAGAGTCAGGTATTCTGGTTTCCCTCTGTCACTAAACTCTCACCCTGTTTTTCTTTTATCAAAGGAAAGATTATCTTTTCTGTTACCTCACTAGTTTTTACCTTTACTTTAGAGATCGGATAGTAAATTGTTTGTGTCTCAAAAAGTGCAAACCACTGCAGAATGCAAAAGATTCTTTTGTTATTATTAAGTACTGCAGAATTTAAGCCGTTTTTTTACAACTTTTTGATTATTAGCTCTCTCATTTGTGACTACTTAGATGAGATTGAAGATGGGGATCATGGCAATTTGAAGTTTCAATTTTGGAGGTTAGTGTCTCTGTACCACCTCCTTCAGCCATAGAAGTCCTCCATCATGCAATTAGAATTTGCCCTTTATTTGCAAACTTCCCTTTTCTATTTCCTAAAGGTTGCAAAAGTTGAAATATTCAGGAATGTTTGCTAGAAGTCAAAGAGTTATTATTAATTCCATATTGGGTTGAAGATTCCAAAACAGCTCAAGTGAGAGAAAAATAATCTTCATGGAGCCTGTAATTAGCCAGCTGTGGCTGGGGTAACCCGCTCCTATTAGGGGAAACTTCAGCTGGATTAATTAATGCAGTGTGCAGTTCCCTGATTTGGGCCCATTTGAAAACATAGTGACTCTGCACAGAGTTTGGTCTTACAGAGATATTCCTGGCCATCCTCATTTCATGGCCAAACATTCGGAAATTTGGGTGGGACATGGAGTATGTTCTTGAAAATATGTCAACTGTTCATTAGGCAGCTTGTAGTAAGAGGGGTGGAAAGATTCTGTTATTTCCATTGACGTTGGACTCTCAGCACTAGTCTTGCTCTTTTGGAAAGTTAAAGGAAGATACATAGACAAGAAATGGAAAAAAAAAAAAAAGCAAACAAAAAAACCAGCACATGAGCCCTGAACCTAGAAGTATTAAGGATGTTTCTCCCCCAAACCCACTCTTCCAGGAGATTTAGTCTGACTTAGTAGCTGGAAAACAGCTTTTCATTAGTTTTCTCCTCCAGTATTAAACTTTAATTTTGTATTTTCTAATTTCAAATATGATTACAAAGATGTTATGTGGTCTCTGTAGAAAAATCTTATATCTATTGATAAACAAAAGTGAAATAAAATGTAAAAAAAAAAGCAATCAACTTGGACAGCCCATGGGATTAATCACCATTCTTGCTGAATTTACTTCACTGGATCAATGAAGATTCAATCAGACAAGTGACATGATAGTCCTTCAAAAGGGTCCAGTTTAATACAGAATAGTAAGAGCTACTCATCCCTGAAAGCTTACTGCATGCTAGACACTTTTCAACCACTGTGTAGGTGTCCTCCTTACAAACCCAGATAGGTACTATTATTCCCATTATAGAGATAACAAATGTAAGCCACAGAGACATTTAGCAATTCACTCAGGGTCATACAACTATTAAGAGGCAGAACCTGAATTTGAACAATCAGCAGACTGACTCCAGAGCCCACGCACCTAAACCAGGAGTTTGTAAATTACAACCTGAATGCCAAATGTGGCCCTGTCACTTGTTTTTGTAAATAAACTTTTGTTTACATACATGTCAATCATAATTTTAAAATCCAGTGATAATCTTGTTGATTATTGGTGGGTATATCCATGCTTTTCCAGTTCTTTCTCTTTTTGAGGTAAAGGAAAGGGATGATAATGTCTAAGAATAGAGTATTTGTTAAATTTACTTAATATTTCTTCTGATTCCAGAAAGCTATCACTCAAAGGATTTTAAGAAAGTGTTCTACATTACCTTAACGAGAACAGAATATTAGTTCATTAAATCTTTGTATCTATCTAATTAGATAAGGCTATACCCTCAGATTTTGATAATGTTGTCTTTGGTAAACACAGCTGGCTATATTGCTATATTGTCACAGTTCAAGACTCAATTAAAATACTGCTTTATGTTTTGACCTAAAGTAAAACTGAAAATGTTAGTGAGTTTGCGATCCTGGTTTGGAAGTCAAAAGTTACGTGATATAAACATATTTTTGAAACATAAATACCCGTTATTCTTGAAAACAAAACAAAATAAAAACAAAATTCTAAAGGCCAACAATTTGTCAACATCAAAATGTGCTTATTAAGTACCACTTCAAGTACTATAAGTCAAGTAGAGAAAGTCAATTATCATATGGTTTCACTTATTTGTGGAACATAAGGAATAGTATGGAGGACATTAGGAGAAGGAATAGAAAAATGAAGGGGGGGATTCAGAGGCAGAGACGGGCAATAAGAGACTATGGACTCCAAGAAATAAACTGAGGGTTTTAGAAGGGAGGGGAGCGGGGGTATGGATTAGCCCTGTGATGGGTATTAAGGAGGGCATGTATTGCATGGAGTACTGGGTGTTTTATGCAAACAATGAAAAATGGAACACTACACCAAAAACTAATGATGTACTGTATGGTGACTAACATAACATAATAACAAAAAAGAAACTAATAAATGAAAAAGAATTATAAAGTAGATATTAGAAAGATAATATCTCTATTTTTAAGAAACATACAACCTTGCTGTAAAAAAGAAATTTGTGTTTATTCTTTTCATGAACAGGGTTACTTTTTAGTATATATGCATTATTTAAAGCACATTTTTCCAGGTTATTTCATTCCTGGTTATTCCATTCCTGGAATCCCCCATTCCTGGGGATTATGAGTCTTTTATTGCTTTTGAATATTTTACAACTCTAAGTTAAAGGAAACTGATAACAGTACAAAAGAATTCTTGTCTATATACAGACAAATAAATTCTGTCCAGTGGAAATTCAAAGATTTCCCTCCTCCACTGTGGAAGAAGCCAGTTTTGTGTCCATTTACAAATTCATTTCAACATTGCTGATCTATAATCATGAGTTTTGAACTGGTTGTAACATCTTACTTACTACTTCTCTCATTTATTTAATGAGTTAAATAAAATCTTTGACATGCGTTCACTTTATATTTGTTTAAAAATTATGATGTGAGCTTAAGCTATAACGTCTGTCATAGATACCAATACTATTTTGGCTATTTATCAGCTGTGTAACATTGGGCAAAAATTTAACCTATTAAAAATACCTGCCTCACTGAATTGTGGGATTATGTGATATATCACTTCTATTTCAAAACTTAGATGTATTCAATTTTTTAAAAAGGCTTATCAGAACCAGTGTATGGAATGATTACCATGTGACAGCAATAAAGTAGACTTGGTCAGTAAACACCTAGGAAGTATAATGAAGGCAACTCTTTTTTTTTTATATATACTCTCTATAGTTCTTTTGACTCAACTAACCAAATAGGTCAAAATGTTTTCTAACGCCATATAAATGAAACAGGCTCATGACTTTCAAATTCTAGTTAGGTATATTTAATATGCAAAGGTTAATCAGTGAGTAATCTTTGCAATCATGTTTGTACAGGAAGACACGCATGATAGTCAATTCCATGCCTCTCCTCTCTAAATAAGTTTTCCCTAATTTCTTCCTCTAAATGTAATTCTCATCTAGTGCACATTTACTATGAGTTCTTTTTCAGTGGATTAAGAACACAGGCCATCCTCAAAAGATTAGTGATTCTTTGCCGTGGTTGTAACTCAAATCATGAATATAATTAATTTCTCCTACAATTATACTCTGCCTTTTAAATTTAGAAATATAGAAACAAGTCCCCCCTCCCTTTTTTTCAAGGCTGGAATAGATTATTCAACACTTTTTTAAGCAGTGAAAAGCCAGTTGATGAAATTGAACATATCACTATATGGTATTTCATGTCATGTATATAAACAACTATTAATTCCAATCTGAGGTCCCTTTCAAAGTCTTTCAAAGATTAAGAAGATCACTGGATTTTAGATTTATTACCAATCTTCTTAACTTCTGGAACAAAGTTATTTCACCTGACCCACTTTCACATTCCCCACCCCTCTAGTCCATTTTATAATTACATACATATATGCATTATTTCCTAAATGAGAAACAAGACAGTCTCAATAAGCTCTGTGTAAAAGTAACTTTGGAACACTGTATATAATATCCCTCTTGGAGATTCATGAATCATTAGATTACTGAAGGTTCTGGGAAGGCCTATAGTAAAGAAATCTATTTACCTTTGTTAAATCCAGTGTTTCCCAAATCCCAGACCTTATCTCACAGTATGCTCCTCTTTGCTATCTTCTTCCATCTACATTTGCCTTCTTTTTTTCCAGAGTCTATATAACCTCCTTTTCGTGGTATACTCACAATGGATCTCAACTCTGGTTCACATTAGATTCCCAATATCCAGTCTAAAGTGCATCAAGGGTCAGTATTTTGTTATAAAGTACCCCACCCAGGTCATTCATGTTCAGCCAGCATTTAGAACCACTCTCCATGGCTCTAAGCTCATGGAAGTAGAGTGTGCCATTTTGTTCACCAATAATAAGAGAAAATTTGTCAAATCAAGGGATAAATAAATGAATTAACACATTTGTCAAATAAAGAATGAGTGAATTGGTTAATTTGTCAAAGGGATAAATGACTATGAAAAATAAGTAGTGCTCCTTGGAAAACATTGCCTTAGGGAAACATTTGCTGAGCAATCAAATATGAGCAATAGCTCAATACACATTTGTAGGTGGGGAGAAGTGGTTCAGTTGGGCATTTCATGAAGAGTGCAATCCTTTTAGGACTTCTTCCTGCTGAGTAGTTCTAGATTAAACTACAAAGATTTCAGCATGATCCTGGTCATACTCTGGGACAGATTTGCTGTCAGAGAAGAACGCAAGTGTTTTCTGCTGCCACTGATGATCTAATTTTTTCAGGGGCTTCTGAACCACAGAGATTCATGTGATAAACTCATGCCCAAACTTCCTTTTTTTTTAGAAAGGCAGACTGCCACGTGCAGCGCCTCATTTGGATGTGTCTGGAGTCTTGGAAGCTTGACTACCCTACGTTCTCCTACAAATGGACCTTGAGAGCTTGTTTGGAGGTTCTAGCAGGGGAGTGCAGCTACTCGTATACCCTTGACCGAGGAACAGTCCTCTCCTCTATCGGGGAAGGTCGTCCTCTTCCACCGAGCGCGCAGCTTCGGGAGGGATGCACATGGAGCGGTGAGGGAGGAAGGGGACACCCGCTTAGCCAGCCAGATCAGCCGAATCAACCCTGGCGATCAATGGGGTGACAGATGTCGCAGCCAGATCGCCCTCACATCCCAGACTTCTTATTTTCATTCAAAATTCTTCCAGGTCCAGCTGAAACTTCATTACCACTGTTACTGCTTTCTTTGCTCATTACATCTCACACTACTCTATAGATCCTCTGAAAACCATTGCCCTTATTTGTCCATCTTTGCAAACTAGTGGCTCTGAAGGCCAGTGGTGTAGACTTTGGAATCAGATTGGTTTAGAATCCTTTTGTTACCATGTTCTAGCTTTCTAATTCTGTGCAAGTTACTCAGCTTTTTCACATCTTGGTTTCTATATCTATAAAATGAGGATAATAAAAAATGTTCCCACTTCATAGAGTTGTGAGGTTTAAATTAGATCATAAATGTAAAGTATTTGTCACATGGTTAGCGTGTAATTATTAGTAGCTACCTCTCTCTTTACTTAGTTGTGATTTTTTATCTTGTTTGCTAGGTTTCATAGATTTATATATTAATGTGCTTTCTCGAATTATAAACTCATTAAAAACTCCTTATAAGCAATGTCTTGATATTGTGCATTGCATATAGTTGATTTTTAAAATATAATTATTGGTTATTACAGATGGCTATTTGGTTTAATAGTCTCTTCCAACCCTCACATCCCTAAATGGATGAAACTTCTAGTATGTGAAGAAGGATTACCTATATCTTTACAACTGGACTCAAGGCAGAGAATCCCTGTTTGCTTCTGAAGTCTTACTCCTAGAGGAATGTCTCCCACCAAAAAAAATATCTGTAACCAGGACTTAAGGTTTAAGTGTACAACATAGGTGTCATCCTTTAAGGCTTGCACTATATGAAACATCTGAGACAGCTAAGATAATCCCAGTGTCTTGAGAGGTCAATAAGGTGTCAGAAAACTCTTAAGATTAACAAATCATCAGGACTGATAAGAAGCCTATTCAACTTCTGTATCTTCCAAATCATTATTTAAAAAACACAGATTCTCTCTTCTCGCCAATCATCATGTTCCTTTTTCCACCCAATTTTGCAGAAAAGGGCATGCAGCAATGGCAGACAAGAATCACCTATGGGGCATTTAGAAAATTCAAATGCCCAGATTTTAGCTAAGACCAGTTAAATTTGAATTTTAGAATTGGGGTTGGACATTTTAGTGTTCTACAAAACATTCCCTGGTGAATGTAATGTGCAGGTAGGTAGGTTTGACAATCAGTAACAAGGAGAGTTTAAGGAGGTTTAACAATCTTGCATAGGATTAACAGGAAGTGAACAAACTGTCAGAGCATGATATTGTGCTAAGTATCATAGAGGATGCAAAAAAACAATCAAAACTTGTCTGTGTCTTCAAGGAACTTTCAGCTATTCATAGGAGAAAATTTTCACCCAGAAACTGATAAATAGCCAAAAGGCTACAATTAGTGGGTGTTTTGGGGGAGTCAGAAATTAATGCTGAAGTAAAATTTAGAGGTAAAAAGTAAATGAAGCTTGGAATGGCTAAAACTTTGATGGCAGAGAAGGGAGGTAACTGAAGATTTAGAGGGATATGAAATTTAGAAAGGCCATCCTTGACTTTTTCACATCAACTTTGGGACATGTTTTCAGTATGAGGGCTACTTGAAATGCTTTTATGTTTGCAACCTAAATTTCCAAGACACCACAAAACCTTTGTAAATACAATTTATTATTTCTGCAAAGTTTCAGTTCTCAGAACAGCTCTTGAAGGGAATGCTATTGTTATTTTCAGCTAAGAAAATGACACCTCATAGAGGTAAGTGACAGTTTTAAGAAATAGTAGTACAGGGGTCCCTGGGTGGCTCAGTGGGTTAAAGCCTCTGCCTGGCTCAGGTCATGATCTCAGGGTCTCGGGATTGAGCCCCACATCGGGCTCTCTGCTCAGCGGGGAGCCTACTTCCCCCTCTCTCTCTGCCTGCCTCTCTGCCTACTTGTGATCTCTCTCTCTGTGTCAAATAAATAAAATATTAAAAAAAAAGAAATAGTAGTACATCTGCAGGCACATATTAGACTCGAAGGAACAAGCAGGTAACCTCTGAGGAACTCATATTCAGGCCAGTTGACAATGTTTTTCAGAAAAGTCAGTGCTCCTTTTGCCTTTTTGGTCTCTTTCTAGGTCATACAGGAAAGACAACCTTCCCCATAAGTAGGTGGGCAAAGCTCTAGTGGCCTGATCCCTGTCTAGTGGCCTATGGCCTCCTTTGCATGTGACATTGAAATTAGTCCTTGACTAATTTGTTCCCCTCTCTGTAAGAACTAGTAATCTCATTTTCACTCTTTTCAACAGTTTCTTTGCTATTGGACCTGAGTTTTATACAGGGGAGAAAAAAGCAATGAAATTAAAGTACAATTTGCTTCATTCAAGAGTATCTTTTTTACACCTGGAGTTTGAGGTATCTGGATTTTCATTTCTGAGAATCACACCTTTGTAACAGTTTAGTCAAAAGAAACTCATTAACTTTCCATAATAGAAAAGTTAGAAGCATCATGTGCTTATTCGAAGCTAAAGTTTCATTCTAGCACGAGACACTGCATGCTCATTGGCTTAAGATCTTTTTGGGGATGTGACTGGATATTGACTCCAATTACTGACAATTTTTTGTGCTTCAGTACTGCTATTTCAGAACAAAAACTAATAACCCAAGCCTACAGAGAAGCTTTATAAACTTCCTCAGTGATTCTGTAGCTCATTTCTCCTTTTTTCATGGTCACTGAATTGATTTTTCCTTGTTGTTTGCACATGGCACTGAACTATAGTGAACTTCCCAAATCAGAAGACAATCAGGTATCCAAGAAAGTGCAGAACTTGAGGGGAAAATAAAAAATTTTAAGCCTTTTCTGATACTATCCCAGCCTTTGTCTTTCTCACCTGGAAAGCCTGTCACTATTTTCAGGTTGCTCTATCAGGTAGTTTTGATTTTGTGTTTTATGAGAACATATCAGTTGCCTCTATGAAAGGCAATATGTAAATTGGCTTAATTTTCTATTTGGGGGTATTTCTAAAAAACAAATGGAGTAGCTGTTTTTTCAGGGGACTTTTTGGGTTGATCTTAAATCATAGCCATTAAAAATGAATTAGCCTCCAAAAAGGAAAAAAAGAAAAAAAGAAAAGCCATGGATCCAGCACAGAGGGTTAGGGAATGGCAAAGGATAAGAGCTGTGCAGTTTGTCTTCTAGGAAACCAGTTCAAACAGAAATAGGAAGCCCAAAATGGTGCTAGGAGAAAAATCTCTAGAAAAAAAGGAAATGAGAAATTATCTGAAAGGTTACATTTGTGAGCAATTCTGAAATGCTAGTTGCCAGAGGACATAGAAAGACAAGTGTAAATACAAAGAAAACTGAATGACTTCTTTAAAAAGATGCAACGAATAACTCTAGGAAAAATAAAAATTATGTTCAAGGAAGGAAATAAAATTAGGTGCATGATTTGGCCCAATTATATTTATATAGTGAAATAAAGTTAATCTTTAAAAAATGAAGAATAAGGGGCACCTGGGTGGTTCAGTTGGTTGAGCGGCTGCCTTCGGCTCAGGTCATGATCCTTGAGTTCCAGGATCGAGTCCCACGTCGGGCTCCCGGCTCTGCGGGGAGTCTGCTTCTTCCTCTGACCTTCTCTCCTCCCATGCTCTCTCTCACTTTCTCTGTCTCTCAAATGAATAAATAAAATCTTTTAAAAAAAATGAAGAGTAAGTACCAGAAGAAACAGATATTTATAAGTAGTTGCCTTTGGACAGCAGAGATAATGTTGCTGGTCTTGGGGGAGCAGTTGTCTTTTTTTAGTATAAGCTACTAAGCACTATCTGATTTTTAAAACTTTATACCTATACAGTTTTCATGAAAGATTAAACATTTAAACATATAATTTGTATTTCTAACCCTCTCTAGCATAAGTATAAGCTTGACATGCTTTCCCCAATGTTTTGTGGAACAGTGCTAAACAGTTGGCTTTTTAAGCATAAGAATTAGGAAGATTTTGGTGGGTTTGGTGGTATCGTAGAAAAGCCTTAGGATTGGAGTCTTATCTGGAAGGTTCTGGTAAAATATTGTTAATAACTTCTGTTGTCATTGATCCAGCCCTGAGAAATAAGGAGAGAAACTGTCATAAACTGCAGTGGATTGAATTTTGTGTATTGGATGGGATGCTGAGCTTTTTTTTAATCATTATTGGCTATTGGTCCAAATGTAATTTGGGTTGCCCGGGTGTACATTGGGCTTGTGTTTAAATCCTGGATGAATGTGAATACAAGAGGCTGAGAAACTAGAACATGCGTCAAAAAATATATGTAAGGGTATTACCAGGAGCTTAATATCCTTACATATATTTTTTGACGCATGTTCTAGTTTCTCAGCCTCTTGTATTCACATTCATCCAGGATTTAAACACAAGCCCAATGTACACCCGGGCAACCCAAATTACATTTGGACCAATAGCCAATAATGATTAAAAAAAAGCTCAGCATCCCATCCAATACACAAAATTCAATCCACTGCAGTTTATGACAGTTTCTCTCCTTATTTCTCAGGGCTGGATCAATGACAACAGAAGTTATTAACAATATTTTACCAGAACCTTCCAGATAAGACTCCAATCCTAAGGCTTTTCTACGATACCACCAAACCCACCAAAATCTTCCTAATTCTTATGCTTAAAAAGCCAACTGTTTAGCACTGTTCCACAAAACATTGGGGAAAGCATGTCAAGCTTATACTTATGCTAGAGAGGGTTAGAAATACAAATTATATGTTTAAATGTTTAATCTTTCATGAAAACTGTATAGGTATAAAGTTTTAAAAATCAGATAGTGCTTAGTAGCTTATACTAAAAAAAGACAACTGCTCCCCCAAGACCAGCAACATTATCTCTGCTGTCCAAAGGCAACTACTTATAAATATCTGTTTCTTCTGGTACTTACTCTTCATTTTTTTTAAAAGATTTTATTTATTCATTTGAGAGACAGAGAAAGTGAGAGAGAGCATGGGAGGAGAGAAGGTCAGAGGAAGAAGCAGACTCCCCGCAGAGCCGGGAGCCCGACGTGGGACTCGATCCTGGAACTCAAGGATCATGACCTGAGCCGAAGGCAGCCGCTCAACCAACTGAACCACCCAGGTGCCCCTTATTCTTCATTTTTTAAAGATTAACTTTATTTCACTATATAAATATAATTGGGCCAAATCATGCACCTAATTTTATTTCCTTCCTTGAACATAATTTTTATTTTTCCTAGAGTTATTCGTTGCATCTTTTTAAAGAAGTCATTCAGTTTTCTTTGTATTTACACTTGTCTTTCTATGTCCTCTGGCAACTAGCATTTCAGAATTGCTCACAAATGTAACCTTTCAGATAATTTCTCATTTCCTTTTTTTCTAGAGATTTTTCTCCTAGCACCATTTTGGGCTTCCTATTTCTGTTTGAACTGGTTTCCTAGAAGACAAACTGCACAGCTCTTATCCTTTGCCATTCCCTAACCCTCTGTGCTGGATCCATGGCTTTTCTTTTTTTCTTTTTTTCCTTTTTGGAGGCTAATTCATTTTTAATGGCTATGATTTAAGATCAACCCAAAAAGTCCCCTGAAAAAACAGCTACTCCATTTGTTTTTTAGAAATACCCCCAAATAGAAAATTAAGCCAATTTACATATTGCCTTTCATAGAGGCAACTGATATGTTCTCATAAAACACAAAATCAAAACTACCTGATAGAGCAACCTGAAAATAGTGACAGGCTTTCCAGGTGAGAAAGACAAAGGCTGGGATAGTATCAGAAAAGGCTTAAAATTTTTTATTTTCCCCTCAAGTTCTGCACTTTCTTGGATACCTGATTGTCTTCTGATTTGGGAAGTTCACTATAGTTCAGTGCCATGTGCAAACAACAAGGAAAAATCAATTCAGTGACCATGAAAAAAGGAGAAATGAGCTACAGAATCACTGAGGAAGTTTATAAAGCTTCTCTGTAGGCTTGGGTTATTAGTTTTTGTTCTGAAATAGCAGTACTGAAGCACAAAAAATTGTCAGTAATTGGAGTCAATATCCAGTCACATCCCCAAAAAGATCTTAAGCCAATGAGCATGCAGTGTCTCGTGCTAGAATGAAACTTTAGCTTCGAATAAGCACATGATGCTTCTAACTTTTCTATTATGGAAAGTTAATGAGTTTCTTTTGACTAAACTGTTACAAAGGTGTGATTCTCAGAAATGAAAATCCAGATACCTCAAACTCCAGGTGTAAAAAAGATACTCTTGAATGAAGCAAATTGTACTTTAATTTCATTGCTTTTTTCTCCCCTGTATAAAACTCAGGTCCAATAGCAAAGAAACTGTTGAAAAGAGTGAAAATGAGATTACTAGTTCTTACAGAGAGGGGAACAAATTAGTCAAGGACTAATTTCAATGTCACATGCAAAGGAGGCCATAGGCCACTAGACAGGGATCAGGCCACTAGAGCTTTGCCCACCTACTTATGGGGAAGGTTGTCTTTCCTGTATGACCTAGAAAGAGACCAAAAAGGCAAAAGGAGCACTGACTTTTCTGAAAAACATTGTCAACTGGCCTGAATATGAGTTCCTCAGAGGTTACCTGCTTGTTCCTTCGAGTCTAATATGTGCCTGCAGATGTACTACTATTTCTTTTTTTTTAATATTTTATTTATTTGACACAGAGAGAGAGATCACAAGTAGGCAGAGAGGCAGGCAGAGAGAGAGGGGGAAGTAGGCTCCCCGCTGAGCAGAGAGCCCGATGTGGGGCTCAATCCCGAGACCCTGAGATCATGACCTGAGCCAGGCAGAGGCTTTAACCCACTGAGCCACCCAGGGACCCCTGTACTACTATTTCTTAAAACTGTCACTTACCTCTATGAGGTGTCATTTTCTTAGCTGAAAATAACAATAGCATTCCCTTCAAGAGCTGTTCTGAGAACTGAAACTTTGCAGAAATAATAAATTGTATTTACAAAGGTTTTGTGGTGTCTTGGAAATTTAGGTTGCAAACATAAAAGCATTTCAAGTAGCCCTCATACTGAAAACATGTCCCAAAGTTGATGTGAAAAAGTCAAGGATGGCCTTTCTAAATTTCATATCCCTCTAAATCTTCAGTTACCTCCCTTCTCTGCCATCAAAGTTTTAGCCATTCCAAGCTTCATTTACTTTTTACCTCTAAATTTTACTTCAGCATTAATTTCTGACTCCCCCAAAACACCCACTAATTGTAGCCTTTTGGCTATTTATCAGTTTCTGGGTGAAAATTTTCTCCTATGAATAGCTGAAAGTTCCTTGAAGACACAGACAAGTTTTGATTGTTTTTTTGCATCCTCTATGATACTTAGCACAATATCATGCTCTGACAGTTTGTTCACTTCCTGTTAATCCTATGCAAGATTGTTAAACCTCCTTAAACTCTCCTTGTTACTGATTGTCAAACCTACCTACCTGCACATTACATTCACCAGGGAATGTTTTGTAGAACACTAAAATGTCCAACCCCAATTCTAAAATTCAAATTTAACTGGTCTTAGCTAAAATCTGGGCATTTGAATTTTCTAAATGCCCCATAGGTGATTCTTGTCTGCCATTGCTGCATGCCCTTTTCTGCAAAATTGGGTGGAAAAAGGAACATGATGATTGGCGAGAAGAGAGAATCTGTGTTTTTTAAATAATGATTTGGAAGATACAGAAGTTGAATAGGCTTCTTATCAGTCCTGATGATTTGTTAATCTTAAGAGTTTTCTGACACCTTATTGACCTCTCAAGACACTGGGATTATCTTAGCTGTCTCAGATGTTTCATATAGTGCAAGCCTTAAAGGATGACACCTATGTTGTACACTTAAACCTTAAGTCCTGGTTACAGATATTTTTTTTGGTGGGAGACATTCCTCTAGGAGTAAGACTTCAGAAGCAAACAGGGATTCTCTGCCTTGAGTCCAGTTGTAAAGATATAGGTAATCCTTCTTCACATACTAGAAGTTTCATCCATTTAGGGATGTGAGGGTTGGAAGAGACTATTAAACCAAATAGCCATCTGTAATAACCAATAATTATATTTTAAAAATCAACTATATGCAATGCACAATATCAAGACATTGCTTATAAGGAGTTTTTAATGAGTTTATAATTCGAGAAAGCACATTAATATATAAATCTATGAAACCTAGCAAACAAGATAAAAAATCACAACTAAGTAAAGAGAGAGGTAGCTACTAATAATTACACGCTAACCATGTGACAAATACTTTACATTTATGATCTAATTTAAACCTCACAACTCTATGAAGTGGGAACATTTTTTATTATCCTCATTTTATAGATATAGAAACCAAGATGTGAAAAAGCTGAGTAACTTGCACAGAATTAGAAAGCTAGAACATGGTAACAAAAGGATTCTAAACCAATCTGATTCCAAAGTCTACACCACTGGCCTTCAGAGCCACTAGTTTGCAAAGATGGACAAATAAGGGCAATGGTTTTCAGAGGATCTATAGAGTAGTGTGAGATGTAATGAGCAAAGAAAGCAGTAACAGTGGTAATGAAGTTTCAGCTGGACCTGGAAGAATTTTGAATGAAAATAAGAAGTCTGGGATGTGAGGGCGATCTGGCTGCGACATCTGTCACCCCATTGATCGCCAGGGTTGATTCGGCTGATCTGGCTGGCTAAGCGGGTGTCCCCTTCCTCCCTCACCGCTCCATGTGCATCCCTCCCGAAGCTGCGCGCTCGGTGGAAGAGGACGACCTTCCCCGATAGAGGAGAGGACTGTTCCTCGGTCAAGGGTATACGAGTAGCTGCACTCCCCTGCTAGAACCTCCAAACAAGCTCTCAAGGTCCATTTGTAGGAGAACGTAGGGTAGTCAAGCTTCCAAGACTCCAGACACATCCAAATGAGGCGCTGCACGTGGCAGTCTGCCTTTCTAAAAAAAAAGGAAGTTTGGGCATGAGTTTATCACATGAATCTCTGTGGTTCAGAAGCCCCTGAAAAAATTAGATCATCAGTGGCAGCAGAAAACACTTGCGTTCTTCTCTGACAGCAAATCTGTCCCAGAGTATGACCAGGATCATGCTGAAATCTTTGTAGTTTAATCTAGAACTACTCAGCAGGAAGAAGTCCTAAAAGGATTGCACTCTTCATGAAATGCCCAACTGAACCACTTCTCCCCACCTACAAATGTGTATTGAGCTATTGCTCATATTTGATTGCTCAGCAAATGTTTCCCTAAGGCAATGTTTTCCAAGGAGCACTACTTATTTTTCATAGTCATTTATCCCTTTGACAAATTAACCAATTCACTCATTCTTTATTTGACAAATGTGTTAATTCATTTATTTATCCCTTGATTTGACAAATTTTCTCTTATTATTGGTGAACAAAATGGCACACTCTACTTCCATGAGCTTAGAGCCATGGAGAGTGGTTCTAAATGCTGGCTGAACATGAATGACCTGGGTGGGGTACTTTATAACAAAATACTGACCCTTGATGCACTTTAGACTGGATATTGGGAATCTAATGTGAACCAGAGTTGAGATCCATTGTGAGTATACCACGAAAAGGAGGTTATATAGACTCTGGAAAAAAAGAAGGCAAATGTAGATGGAAGAAGATAGCAAAGAGGAGCATACTGTGAGATAAGGTCTGGGATTTGGGAAACACTGGATTTAACAAAGGTAAATAGATTTCTTTACTATAGGCCTTCCCAGAACCTTCAGTAATCTAATGATTCATGAATCTCCAAGAGGGATATTATATACAGTGTTCCAAAGTTACTTTTACACAGAGCTTATTGAGACTGTCTTGTTTCTCATTTAGGAAATAATGCATATATGTATGTAATTATAAAATGGACTAGAGGGGTGGGGAATGTGAAAGTGGGTCAGGTGAAATAACTTTGTTCCAGAAGTTAAGAAGATTGGTAATAAATCTAAAATCCAGTGATCTTCTTAATCTTTGAAAGACTTTGAAAGGGACCTCAGATTGGAATTAATAGTTGTTTATATACATGACATGAAATACCATATAGTGATATGTTCAATTTCATCAACTGGCTTTTCACTGCTTAAAAAAGTGTTGAATAATCTATTCCAGCCTTGAAAAAAAGGGAGGGGGGACTTGTTTCTATATTTCTAAATTTAAAAGGCAGAGTATAATTGTAGGAGAAATTAATTATATTCATGATTTGAGTTACAACCACGGCAAAGAATCACTAATCTTTTGAGGATGGCCTGTGTTCTTAATCCACTGAAAAAGAACTCATAGTAAATGTGCACTAGATGAGAATTACATTTAGAGGAAGAAATTAGGGAAAACTTATTTAGAGAGGAGAGGCATGGAATTGACTATCATGCGTGTCTTCCTGTACAAACATGATTGCAAAGATTACTCACTGATTAACCTTTGCATATTAAATATACCTAACTAGAATTTGAAAGTCATGAGCCTGTTTCATTTATATGGCGTTAGAAAACATTTTGACCTATTTGGTTAGTTGAGTCAAAAGAACTATAGAGAGTATATATAAAAAAAAAAGAGTTGCCTTCATTATACTTCCTAGGTGTTTACTGACCAAGTCTACTTTATTGCTGTCACATGGTAATCATTCCATACACTGGTTCTGATAAGCCTTTTTAAAAAATTGAATACATCTAAGTTTTGAAATAGAAGTGATATATCACATAATCCCACAATTCAGTGAGGCAGGTATTTTTAATAGGTTAAATTTTTGCCCAATGTTACACAGCTGATAAATAGCCAAAATAGTATTGGTATCTATGACAGACGTTATAGCTTAAGCTCACATCATAATTTTTAAACAAATATAAAGTGAACGCATGTCAAAGATTTTATTTAACTCATTAAATAAATGAGAGAAGTAGTAAGTAAGATGTTACAACCAGTTCAAAACTCATGATTATAGATCAGCAATGTTGAAATGAATTTGTAAATGGACACAAAACTGGCTTCTTCCACAGTGGAGGAGGGAAATCTTTGAATTTCCACTGGACAGAATTTATTTGTCTGTATATAGACAAGAATTCTTTTGTACTGTTATCAGTTTCCTTTAACTTAGAGTTGTAAAATATTCAAAAGCAATAAAAGACTCATAATCCCCAGGAATGGGGGATTCCAGGAATGGAATAACCAGGAATGAAATAACCTGGAAAAATGTGCTTTAAATAATGCATATATACTAAAAAGTAACCCTGTTCATGAAAAGAATAAACACAAATTTCTTTTTTACAGCAAGGTTGTATGTTTCTTAAAAATAGAGATATTATCTTTCTAATATCTACTTTATAATTCTTTTTCATTTATTAGTTTCTTTTTTGTTATTATGTTATGTTAGTCACCATACAGTACATCATTAGTTTTTGGTGTAGTGTTCCATTTTTCATTGTTTGCATAAAACACCCAGTACTCCATGCAATACATGCCCTCCTTAATACCCATCACAGGGCTAATCCATACCCCCGCTCCCCTCCCTTCTAAAACCCTCAGTTTATTTCTTGGAGTCCATAGTCTCTTATTGCCCGTCTCTGCCTCTGAATCCCCCCCTTCATTTTTCTATTCCTTCTCCTAATGTCCTCCATACTATTCCTTATGTTCCACAAATAAGTGAAACCATATGATAATTGACTTTCTCTACTTGACTTATAGTACTTGAAGTGGTACTTAATAAGCACATTTTGATGTTGACAAATTGTTGGCCTTTAGAATTTTGTTTTTATTTTGTTTTGTTTTCAAGAATAACGGGTATTTATGTTTCAAAAATATGTTTATATCACGTAACTTTTGACTTCCAAACCAGGATCGCAAACTCACTAACATTTTCAGTTTTACTTTAGGTCAAAACATAAAGCAGTATTTTAATTGAGTCTTGAACTGTGACAATATAGCAATATAGCCAGCTGTGTTTACCAAAGACAACATTATCAAAATCTGAGGGTATAGCCTTATCTAATTAGATAGATACAAAGATTTAATGAACTAATATTCTGTTCTCGTTAAGGTAATGTAGAACACTTTCTTAAAATCCTTTGAGTGATAGCTTTCTGGAATCAGAAGAAATATTAAGTAAATTTAACAAATACTCTATTCTTAGACATTATCATCCCTTTCCTTTACCTCAAAAAGAGAAAGAACTGGAAAAGCATGGATATACCCACCAATAATCAACAAGATTATCACTGGATTTTAAAATTATGATTGACATGTATGTAAACAAAAGTTTATTTACAAAAACAAGTGACAGGGCCACATTTGGCATTCAGGTTGTAATTTACAAACTCCTGGTTTAGGTGCGTGGGCTCTGGAGTCAGTCTGCTGATTGTTCAAATTCAGGTTCTGCCTCTTAATAGTTGTATGACCCTGAGTGAATTGCTAAATGTCTCTGTGGCTTACATTTGTTATCTCTATAATGGGAATAATAGTACCTATCTGGGTTTGTAAGGAGGACACCTACACAGTGGTTGAAAAGTGTCTAGCATGCAGTAAGCTTTCAGGGATGAGTAGCTCTTACTATTCTGTATTAAACTGGACCCTTTTGAAGGACTATCATGTCACTTGTCTGATTGAATCTTCATTGATCCAGTGAAGTAAATTCAGCAAGAATGGTGATTAATCCCATGGGCTGTCCAAGTTGATTGCTTTTTTTTTTACATTTTATTTCACTTTTGTTTATCAATAGATATAAGATTTTTCTACAGAGACCACATAACATCTTTGTAATCATATTTGAAATTAGAAAATACAAAATTAAAGTTTAATACTGGAGGAGAAAACTAATGAAAAGCTGTTTTCCAGCTACTAAGTCAGACTAAATCTCCTGGAAGAGTGGGTTTGGGGGAGAAACATCCTTAATACTTCTAGGTTCAGGGCTCATGTGCTGGTTTTTTTGTTTGCTTTTTTTTTTTTTTCCATTTCTTGTCTATGTATCTTCCTTTAACTTTCCAAAAGAGCAAGACTAGTGCTGAGAGTCCAACGTCAATGGAAATAACAGAATCTTTCCACCCCTCTTACTACAAGCTGCCTAATGAACAGTTGACATATTTTCAAGAACATACTCCATGTCCCACCCAAATTTCCGAATGTTTGGCCATGAAATGAGGATGGCCAGGAATATCTCTGTAAGACCAAACTCTGTGCAGAGTCACTATGTTTTCAAATGGGCCCAAATCAGGGAACTGCACACTGCATTAATTAATCCAGCTGAAGTTTCCCCTAATAGGAGCGGGTTACCCCAGCCACAGCTGGCTAATTACAGGCTCCATGAAGATTATTTTTCTCTCACTTGAGCTGTTTTGGAATCTTCAACCCAATATGGAATTAATAATAACTCTTTGACTTCTAGCAAACATTCCTGAATATTTCAACTTTTGCAACCTTTAGGAAATAGAAAAGGGAAGTTTGCAAATAAAGGGCAAATTCTAATTGCATGATGGAGGACTTCTATGGCTGAAGGAGGTGGTACAGAGACACTAACCTCCAAAATTGAAACTTCAAATTGCCATGATCCCCATCTTCAATCTCATCTAAGTAGTCACAAATGAGAGAGCTAATAATCAAAAAGTTGTAAAAAAACGGCTTAAATTCTGCAGTACTTAATAATAACAAAAGAATCTTTTGCATTCTGCAGTGGTTTGCACTTTTTGAGACACAAACAATTTACTATCCGATCTCTAAAGTAAAGGTAAAAACTAGTGAGGTAACAGAAAAGATAATCTTTCCTTTGATAAAAGAAAAACAGGGTGAGAGTTTAGTGACAGAGGGAAACCAGAATACCTGACTCTAAATCTAAGGTTCTCTCCATTAAAGCTAATTCTCCTCAGCAGTGCTGTCACCAGCATATCCACACAGTGTACTAATTAAATGCAGATGGCTTGTGAATCTCCTTCATTTCCATCTGGGATAATGGAGAGAGTGGAAGAGAAGCAGTTCCTTTTCTTGAGTATTTTAAAGGGCAGTGGTAAGTTTTCATTATCAAAGAAAATCAGAATGATCTCTTTCTTTACCATAAAAAGTCAATCCCTTCACATAAGTGTATTAGTGCTCCCAGCACATTAGTAGCATGCCACAGCTACCCAAATCAAATCATTAAAAAGGGGAAAAAAAGAAGCATAAAACTCCAGACTACAAATAAACCTACTAAACCCACACTGAGAAATGAGATTATCTCTTTACGAATCTTCATGGAATGAAGATGAGGTTTCTTCGCTCACATTTATAAAACAGGCATTCTAAGCAACTTAAGCAGCTGGAGGGCAAACTGTAGAACTCAGGAGGCAAAGGTTATCAAAGATGTCCATGAAGCTTCCAGGATTCCCTGAGCATTACAATATGTGGATCTAGTACTCTGATTTAAAGTTGGTTTGCCTGAGCTCAAACTTCACCTCTGCCTCTTAGTAGCCAGGTTATGTTAGGCAAATTATCAGCCCTCTCTAAGCCTCAGGGCTTTAGTGCTTTCCTAAGTAAGCACTATATGGGGGGATAATGATATAACCCTCAAATGCTGGAGAGGATGTGGAGAAAGGGGAACACTCCTCCACTGTTGGTGGGGATGCAAGTTGGTGCAGCCACTTTGGAAAACAGTATGGAGATTCATCAGGAAATTAAATATACAGCTACTCTATGACCCTGCAATTGCACTACTCGGTGTTTAC
>JAPYYJ010001449.1:0-14146 GCA_028533885.1 Nasua narica | reverse complement strand
GCAGGGTTTCTCTAAAGCACCAGAGGCTCCTCCCCTCATGCCGGCCCTGCTGCCGCTTGTCCAGCATCCTGGACTTATACCTGAGCTCTTCCTTCTTGTGGATTCGCTGAGAGCAAAATGAATACCAATCAGCTCTCATGTAAAAGGAGCCATTTACTCATTCTAGCTGAGCACCTGACATCACGAGGATCCTGGTCCTATGTCTCGGTCTTACGTGAGCATTGGACGCAGTGACCCCACATTTGTCTGGTCGTGAGGAGGCCACAGGGTGGGACCTCTGGCCGCAGGGGAGGTCAGGGTGGTGGATGGAACAGCCACACAGCCTACAGCCTGGGGACCGGGGGATTAAGTCCCTTTGATTTGTGGGGAACCGCACTTCCCTGCTCTCGACCTTTTGCCCAGATCACCTGCCAGCCTCCTCGTTTCTCTGTGCAAACCCTCTGCTAGGGAAAAGGGCAGAGTGGGCGCCCCGTGCTGTGGATTCAGTGCACGCATATCGTGCGTGTTGTGTCTGTGAGGGTGTGTGTGTACGTGAGGGTGTGTGTATGTGAGGGTGTGTGTGAGTGTATGTGTATGTGTGAGGGTGTGTGTATGTGAGTGTGTGAGTGTGTGTTGTGTATGTGGTGGTGTGTATTGTATGTGTGAGGGTGTGTGTGAGTGTGTGTGAGAGTGTGTGTGTGTGCGAGTGTGTGTGGTGTATGTGAAGGTGAGTGTGTGTGTGAGGGCAGAAGTACATGTGAGGCTGTGTGTGTGTGTGTGTGTGTGGGCGTGTGTGTAGGGTTTGTGTATGACTGTGTGTGTCTGTGTATGTGTGAGAATGTGTACACACGTATGTTTTGGAGACCTCGCAGGATAATTTTTCAGGTCTGGATTCCAGTTTTCTCCCCTCCACTTTTGACTTTGAATTGAGTCCCTGGAATATATGAAAAGATAGGCGAAGGCAACGGCAGGTCCTGTGGGGCCAGGCTGGAAGGCCACGGCTATCACAGCAGAGGAGACTTCCGTTCTGCACTCGGTAGGAGCCACCGGGGATTTTAAGCGGGGGAGTGACAAGATTGGAGCCAGGCGACAGGAGCCATGCAGAGGTCTGGGACACAGCCTCTTCAACGCTGCCCTTCAGCCACCACTACCCATGGGCAACAGGAAATGAGGTTTTTTTTTTTTTTTTTTTTGGAAATGAGGTTTTTGGACAGGTTTCCACTCCTCTTTGCCGTGGGATCCAGGAGATAGAGAGACGGATGGGGACAAATGAACAGAGGGAGTGATCTCTGGGGATGTGTATGCCCTTGGAGCTGAGCCTTGAAACTGGTGCTCGCTCCTGAGCTAAAATCACTGAGAGATGCCTGGCGGGGTTATTTTATCATGCTTCTCCCTTCTGAGGGGCTTGCAAAAGAAAACAGGTTCAGAGAGAGGAGAGGCCAGTGATCAGGGTGAGCGAGTGGAGCTTTGGGGAGGTATTAAGAATTCCAAACACAAATACGTTTGAAGATTTGCAGCAGCCCTTTCTACATGAGTATTTACTAAGCGGTGTTTATGATCTTGACCCGTGGCTCAAGTATTGGCAGATGCCGGCTTCCGCGGACATACAGGCTTTTACAAGGCAGGTTCAGACCGGCTGCGCCCACGCATCCCGGGGGCGGGCCTGTTTCGACCTCGTGAATCGTGCCCATTCACCGCAAGGACTATTCTTTTCTGACCATGTGGTGGGAAGGACACACGGGCTTGGAAACGTGTGGTCCTGCATTGTGGGGAGGGCAGGTTTTCGCCCCGGAGGAGTGTAGGCGTCGTGCTGGGATCCTTGAGAGAAGAAGGTAGAACCCTGGTAGGGATGGGGACAGACACCAAGAGGAGACGTGGCTCCGGGAAGAAAACAGGAGGGATGTTGACCGTATGGAGGCGGCCGGGCAGGAAGGGGTGGGGGATGCCAAGAGGGGTCGAAGAGAGAGACAAGCAGGTGGGAAGGTGGGGGCTGGGGAGAAAAGTCCTCCCTGAGAAATAGCAAATAGCGGACACGTTATGTTGACAGCGACGCCTGGCATTAACTTTGCTGCCATTCTGTGCTCTGTGCTGTCATTACCCTTTGCAACCGCCAGACCTTGGGAGAAGGCTGCTACCACGGCTACGTTGTGTTAGTGGTTCTTCGTGGGGCGTGGCAGGTGGTGGGAGGTGTGCTGCCTGGTGGACGAAAGAGGACAGTAATCTCTCCAATCTGGAAGCCACAGTAGTGGTGAGAAAGGCCACAAGACTGATTCGGGAGAAACATGGCCCCCAAATCTCCAGGGATTTGGGGGAATGAGTTCTAGACCTTACAGGAATTTGATGGGCTCTCCTGGAAGGCTGGGATTCGGAGGGGGAACAACCCATCTGGATTAGGTGTCAGCCGAATCACTTGGGGGTCAACATTAGGACCCCAAAGACAGTTCGCAAAGACATCGTGTTCGAAGAGCCTTGATATCACGAAGCCTCAAAATCCTCAGCAAGGAAAAAAAAAACACAAAAACACCTGCCTGGGGAGAAATTGATGCCTGGAAAGAAAGGCGGGTTTATCTTTAGAGGGAAGAAAGTGGAAAATATATTCTGAGATTTCCCTGAATACTTCCTCAATCGTGACTGTGCGTGTATGTTGATTTTCCGGGGCTATGGTTCCCAACCCTGGCTGGTGGGCTTCTTGGAGCCTCAGGCTCCTCCTTGTACCTCCTGCAGGCCAGTCTGCTCCTCCATCAGGCCCCAGAGGCCGAGGGCACGCTTCGGTCTGAGAGGACTAAGTTTAGTCCCACAGAGCTACCTGCGAGGGGGCTCTTAGCCTCTGTTCCCAGCATCCTGTGGCCCACAACCCATCTCTCCCCCTTCCTTCTGGGCACTCTGCTCACTTGCATTCCAGTCTTCCAGGACACCTTGCCCCTGACTTCTCTTCCTGCTCGGCGGTTTCTGTTCCTCCACCTACTTGGCGGGATCCTTAGTCCTTTAAATATCAGAGAGTCCCAGGGCCTGCCTTCCCACGTTGTCCAGCCCCGTGAGTTTACAGATCACGTCTGTGGTGATGGCCGCACACTGCCTCTCCCGGGAGCTCCAGACTCATTTACGTGATAGTCTGCTCGCTCGGCGACATTTCCCAGACAGCTGAGACCCAACGGCCCTAAGTTGGGTTTGTCCCTAGCTCCCACTCTTGCCTTGCACATCAGGATAAATGGTGCCCCCTCCTCCTAGTTCTGTGCGCTCCTCGCCCTCCACTGCCACCACAGGGGTCCCTAGAGGAGACCGAGGAATTTTCTCTTACCCGCCTCCCTGCCTCCTCTTGGATCCCTCCACGTCTGTTCTCAACACGGCAGTCAGAGTCAGCTGTTAAAAATGTGAACCAGATCTTGTCCTTCCCCGGCTCAAAAGCTTCCAATGCTTCCCTGCCTTATGCCCAATAAAATCCATAGTCCTACCGCGGCCAGCCCGGTGCTAGGGGCCTGTCAGCGCCCTCCCTGCTCCCACCTCAGCTCCCCCCTTTGCACACGGGCCTCCTCCCTGTGCCCTCACCGGATCCGGCTTATCTAACCCCTCACGGCTGTGTGGTAAGCGGGGTTGGGTTTGTTCGGCAACTTGCTTTTTTTTTTTTTTCATTCAACCATATGTCTTGTTCTGGCTCATTTTTACCTGAAGCATAGTCTAAATGCGTCATGCTGTGGCCTGAATGTTCGCGTCCCCCGCCCCCAGCCCCCATTCATATGTCGACCTCCTAACCCCCCATCGATCGGGTTCCAGGGAGCTCCCCAGCCCTCTCTGCCAAGTGAAGCGACAGCGAGAAGTCCGTGACCCAAAAGGGGGCTCTCACCTGGCCACACTGGGCCCCTAACCTCGGACTTGCAGCCTCCCAACTGTGAGAAGCAAACTACTGCTGTGCACGAGCGACACAGTCTGCGGGGGTTTTGTTAGAGCAGCCCACATGGACGAAGGCGTATTTCAACTCAGCTTACTTAGCCCTTCCCAGAACAATGGACATTTTTAGTTATTTCCAGTGTGTGATGAAGATCTTTGTACACATGCGTTAGGCGGAGTTCAATGATAACAAGTGGAATTACTGAGACAGAAGGTTTATGCACTTTTAATTGAATTAAATTCCGGCCAAATTGCCTGATCAACTGTACCAACCCGCCCCTCGGGCAGGCATAAGAATACTGGGGTCCCTACACTCTTGCCAGGACTTTCACAATGGAAAGAACTAAAGTTTTAAAAGAGAACGTCACCTATCGACGCTTCTCTCTGTACATGTACAGAGACAGGTTGCCAAATGGTGACAGAATTCTCTCAGTGATAAGATTTGAGGCAAATTTTTTACTTTCGTCTTTACGTCCTTTTTGCGATTCCTCAGTGTATTCATTTCCTGTGGCCGCCATTACAAAGTGCCCCAGATGGGGTAGCTTCTGACAGTAGACACTGATTCCCCTTCTCCTTGGTTCTCTAGATCTAGAGACTAGAAGTGCAAAATAAAATGTTGGCAGGCTTGGTTTCTTCTGGGGGTCTCCGAGGGAGAGTCTGTTCTTGTTTTCTCTCCCAGCTTCTGAGGGTTGCTTTAGTCTTTGGTGCGTTTTGGAGGTTCTCTGTGTCCGTCATCACATGGCCTCGTGTGCTCTCTGTGTCCCAGCATCCAAACTGCACTCATTTTATGAGGACACCTGGATTTAGGGCTGCAAAGACCTTAATTCCAAAGGGGCTCACATGGGCGGGTTCCGGACGAACATAAATTTGGGAGAATCCATCCAATCCAATACACTCAGTTTTCTCGTTTTAAGACACATATGTATACGTCTCCCCAAAACAACACAGGAGAGTGGTAAGAGACGGCGCAGGTGGCTGGTCTGAAACCAGACGTGCGGGGGTCTCTATGGACACCTTGGTGCCATTCATTGGCCTTAGAAACCGATGAGGTGTCCGCAATAAGGCTACTTGAATCTGAAGCTCTCTGATAGCACTTACCTTCCTCTGCTCTTGTCCTGGTTGACCTGGTCAACTCTTATTCCTAGAGATTCACCGTAAGTGTCTTTTTCAAGGGGCCTTCCTGATGCCCCAAGGCTCCCCACTATGAATCAGAGCTTTGCTCTGGCATAACACAAGATAGCTATTCCTTCCTTCCTTCCTTTCGATTTTTATTTATTTATTTATTTGACACAGAGAGAGAGCGAGAGAGCGCACAAGCAGGGGGAAGTGGGGGGGGAGCAGGGAGCCTGATGCAGGACTCGATCCCAGGACCCTGGGATCATGACCTGAGCTGAAGGCAGATGCTTAACCAACCGAGCCATCATGGTGCCCCAAGATAGCAATTTCTGACTTTTTTTTTTTCTTTAAAGATTTTATTTATTTGACAGAGAGAGACACAGTGAGAGAGGGAACACAAGCAGGGGGAGTGGGAGAGGGAGAAGCTGGCTTCTCGCAGAGTAGGGAGCCCGAGGTGGGGCTCGATCCCAGGATCCTGGGATCATGACCCGAGCCAAAGGCAGATGCTTAACGACTGAGCCACCCAGGTGTCCCTGACTTTTTTTTTTTTTTAATTTGTCTCTCCTACTAGGCTGTTCTAAACTGCTGGAGCAGATGGACTTTTTGTTGGACTTCTGAGTCCCCAGCACGGGCACAGTATTTGACATTTACTAGAAGCTCATAATACTTATTTCCATCTGCTCCCCTCCTTTTTTTTTGCTTCTCTGAAGGGGAGAAATTTTGTAGGACATTACTCTACACTATAACCGGGAGGTTATTTCAAAGAAATCTTTTCTATGGCCTCACTTAAATTCATTACATTTCACCTAATCATCCCAGAATTTAGGGAAGAAATTATCTGCCAATGGCGGGGATGAGCCATGGAAATTCTTTAGAAAGATGACATTGGAGCTAAAATTATGTCTTTTGCGAGTGTGTTCATAAGTGCTCATGTGCCCTGGGAATATGCTTTCCATTCTGGCCTGTGTTCCTTTAAGGAATGTTCTTGTCGGGCAAGTATAAATCATTTTAGCTTTATTGTAAGTAGTCTTCCCAAAATATGCTTTCATGTTTAGTCCCTTGACAAATATATGTAGTAACTCTACTACTCTTTTGTTCCCCATGATGTCAAAGGCCAGTTTGGAGTGACCGTGATGTAAATTGCACACATCACTGATCTGCCTTCTTTTAGGGCTAAGCCTTCTGGGGTCCTCGTGTAGCTAAGTTCCCAGCCACCTTCCTGCCTTGAGGATTACCTTGTTTGCAATAATGAGCAAAATAATTCATCCACATGTTGATGGACTTCTAATTTCATGCAAATGTCAGAGGAAGGATTTTTGCCTCCTTGGAAAAAGTTGCTGCCTTGATAGATTAACTGTCCACTCTATAATTCTCAGCTTAGATAGGGTCCAGCGGGGATTTCATTTCATTATCACATCAATGCCATCACAAAGGATCACTTCTGATTTCCTCTCTAATTACTGAGAGATTATTTACTTACGTCATTACAGCAGGGATGGGACATAGAATGCAGATATTGGTTTTTGTTTTGCTTTAATTTTTTTTTTCCTTTAAAAGAAAGGAATCTCAAAAAAAAATTAAACTTATTTTCCATCTATCCCTTCTTTTTTGATCCAGGAACATTTGAGTTTATCATTAATGCTGGGTCATTTCTAACCCAGCCAATGCAATTGTTGAATTTGTGGTTTTCAGCAGATTTGCAGTTGGGCTTTTCATCTTTGACTAATGATTGCTTCTAGGCCTCTGTGGCATATCCACTTTCCTAACATTTTAAATAAATAAGGAAATGTCATGGAAACCAGTGCTCGTTTCTTTTCCTCTCTATGTGTGAGTCTGTTTTGGTTGTTTTTCTTCAACACTCATTTTAGCTGCTATTTAAGAGTGTGAAATACATATTACTCTTTGATGCTTTTAATGTACATTTGGCTTAGGTCATTACAATGAGAAAACGACACAGATGTCAAGGAAACTTCCAAGGGGTATTTAGAAGGATTACAGAAAGAAACTAGTCATGTCATCTATTCATTCACTCGTTTGTACATTTCTCCAGTGATTTTTATCGAGGTCCTACTCTGTGCCAAGTGCTAAGCCATATACTAGGCATACCTTGGTCACTGCCATTGAAAAGCCAGTTTGGAGGTTTGTCTGAGTGGGACAGGGACTAAATGAGTAAGGATGCAAATAAGCATATAATTATAGGAGGCACGTGAATGCGGGGTGCCTGGGTGGCTCGGTGTGTTAAATGCCTGCCTTTGGCTCAGGTCATGATCTCAGGGTCCTGGGATCAAGCCCCTCAGTGGGCTCCCTGCTCAGTGGGGAGCCTGCTTCTCCCTCTCCCTCTGCCCCTCCGGCTCATGCTCTCTCTCTCTCTCTCTCAAATGAATACATAATTTTTTTTTTTTTTTTAAAGAGGCATGCGGGGCGCCTGGGTGGCTCAATGGGTTAAGGCCTCTGCCTTTGGCTCAGGTCATGATCTCAGGGTCCTGGGATGGAGCCCCGCATCGGGCCCTCTGCTCAGCAGGGAGCCTGCTTCCCCCTCTCTCTCTGCCTGCTTCTCTGCCTACTTGTGTTCTCTCTCTCTGTCAAATAAGTAAATAAAATCTTAAAAAAAAAAAAAAAAGAGGCATGCATGCTGTATACCAATGGTGACAATCGTTAATATCCCCACTGATCTCATCAGAAAAGTCTCTAAGGATTGGGAGCTGTCAGGCTCACGGGAATAAATACAAGTTTCCCCAAATTCTAATTTCCCTTTAAAAGCTTGAAGTTTATGGCTTAGTAACTAGTACTGTCTGTTGTTTTCCTTGAAGTGATAGGCTCACTTCATTGATTTTCAGTAAGATGCCTCCCACACGTAGCTAGTTCAGTCCCTGACACCAACAATCGCTCAGGGACTCATTCTTAGAGAGAACCACTGGACCTGGTCACACCGCAGAGGTGCTGCCTGCAGGCTTCCCATGGGGTCACTTTCTTCTGCTTCATAGGGGCATTCTTCAGCAAAATGGGCATTTTTGGAATGTTCCATATTTACTTATGTATTTTCACTGTGAGTGCGTGATGGTGAGACAAACAAGGACAGGGGCCCCTGGGTGGCTCAGTCGGTTAAGTGTCTGCCTTTGGCTCAGGTCACGATCTCAGGATCCTAGGATCGAACCTTGCATCAGGCTCCCTGCTCAGTAGGGAGCCTGCTTCTCCCTCTCCCTCTGCCACTCCCCCTGCGGGTGCGCTCTCTCTGTGAAATGGATAAATAAAATCTTTAAAAAAGAAAAAAAGATACAAGGACAGTGATAGCGGGTATCACTGCCTTGACTCTGGCTAAGCGCCAGTATTTATCCACTGATGCACATAATGAAAAGGCCACTAACGGCTTAGGATGATTCTGAAAGAGTTTTGACCTTGTGGAGCCCCGAGGGGAGCACAGACCCCACTCGGAGGACGCTGCTTTCGTCTTTCATCCCACCAGCATTTATTGGCAGTTTCCAGTGGACCCGTTCCTGGGAGAGAAGTTCCATCCATAACATCAAGACACGCTCAGATCTTTCTTATCTAGTAGTAACCCCAAGGAATTGAGCAGAGCTTAAGGAAGAGACTCCTTGCAAAGGTGAGGCAGGATTCAGGTCAACTAGCAAGAGATGATGAGAGACCTGGGGCTCACAGCCCCTGGGCATGAAGGGGAAAGTCAGGCTCCCAGAACAGTAGAGGAGGGCCTCCTAGGATCTGTGGTCCTCAGGAGAGGATGCCTCCAGCTGACCCTCCGGGACGGCTACGGTGGCCTCCCTCTCCCCTCCTGGTGCGTCTACATCACATCCACCTGGAAGCCCCAGGTCAAGGGAGTCCGGACTGCATTTCTAAGCCAGCTTCTCATTGCACAGGCCCACGTGAAGGAGGAGAGGAACGGATTTAGATGAATGGATGGAGACTCCAAGGGTAGCACGGAACTTGTATCATTTCATCTAATCCCAATAACCCTGTGGAATAAGGGCCGGTGCCATCCCCGTCTTGCAGACAGACAGACACAGGAAGCCGGAGAGGCAGGGTCTGAATTTGAACAGACCCCGACCCGGGCTCACATCGGACCTCTAAGCCTCTCTACCACGTACCGTCTGGCACACAGGCGGGCACGAGGATGGCCACGTGAGCCTCCTTCCGTGAGCTGCTGGCCCGGAACAGTAGAATAAGGAAGGCTGTGTGCTGGAAAGTCCTTGTTCTTTATTTACAAGACCCCACACTGCTTTCTTGTCGCCCGCCCCGCCCCTGCTGCTCTTCCTCTTCTGCCCCAAGACTCCCCAGATGGGCCAGGATAAGGCAGGATTCAGCCCCCAAATCACAAAGGGGTCCTGGGGAGGCTTCATCCCACAGTGGGGTCCTGCAGGAGCCTCTCACCTTTCGCTCCCTCCTTGGCTGCTCCCGAGACTTCCCTTGCTTGGGACAACAAGTGCTTTTGACAGGTCAGATGAAAACAACAATGGCAAACAAAACAGATTCAAACTGCATGGGTCCTGAGGGAAAGGAAAAAAAAAATTCAGGAAAATTGGACACTTTAGAATTCATTCCTTTGCACCGTCATTAAAAAAGTTTTGTGTTTTGTTTTTTGTTTTTTTTTTTTTCCCAAGCTATGTTTAATATAGGGGGCAGACTTCCTAGAGGGTTTCCCGGAAACTTAAAAATTTAAAGTCCTCAACTGGCTTCCTCTCTTAAAGCTTTATCAATGCCCCAGGAGGGAGTTCAGGATTTAGGATTTTTTTAAAAATATATTTTATTTATTAATTTGACAGCGAGAGAGAGCGCACAAGCAGAAGGAGCAGTAGAGGGAGAAGCAGGATCCCTGCAGAGACGGGGGAGCCCAACGTGGGACTCGATCCCAGGACGCTGAGCTCATCACCTGAGGTGAAAGCAGTTGCTTAACCAACTGAACCACCCAGGCGCCCCAAGGATTGAGGATTTTTATTGCATTTATACACGCCCAAATCACTTACTCTTGTACAGATATTACAGACTAGGATTACTCTCTCCCAAAGCGAGATGGCACGGCTCTGATTACTGGCCTGCCGTTTTGGGTTACCCGAATGTGTTTAGACCGATCTGTTGTCGATTTCGTGACAGCTCACATCCCCTAATCACCACACCCCGACTTCATTTAGGGCAGTGTCCACAGCCTAGCTACAGCTCCAAGGTAAAAATCACTCCCATCTCCACCTACCGTCTTTGGGGGAGAAAATGCCTGCTGGTCCCGTGACATTATCCAGAGCCGCAGGCCGGCCCGGAGGGCAGCGTGAATTGTTACCCGTCCCTCCTTCCAGGCGGGCAGGGCCGGTGAAGGCCCGAGGGCAGCTGGGACCCCTTTGGGCGGCATTTTGGACAGGTCACTGTCGGGGTGGAGGGGAGATGTTGGGGGCAGGTGAGGCGTGGGGTGGAGGGATGGGGGCGCTACGGGAGGGGGGCAGCAGGCTGTCACAGCCTGGGTGGGAAGCCCCGAGGACCCGCCCCACAGACGTGGCATCGATGGAGGGGCTGTGCATTCGGGACTCCGGGAGTTGACTCGTGGTCCCCCGGCTCAGTGTCAGGTTGAGGTTGGGGGTGAGGGAGATGACAACAGTCTGTGTGCTGGCTTGCATTCCCAAGTAGATGGTTCCGGAAGTGGGCGGCACCACTGTGAAGACGTCACTCCATAGGGCGGGCTCCATTTCATGGAAGGGGAATCCTACAGAATGCGGCTCTTTGTGACTGGCTTCTTGCACGGAGCCGAATGTTTTCAAGGTTCGTCCATGTTGCAGCAGGTGTCAGTGCTTTCTTCCTTTTTACCGCCGAATAATAGTCCATCCTATGCATCTATCACATTGGATTTATCCGTGCATCCGTTGGTGGATATTCGGGTTGTTTCCACTTTTTGGCTGCGATGAGTGATGCTGCCCCGGATGTCGGTGCCCATGGTCTGTGTGGGCTCAAGTCCGCGTTTCTCCCAGGCGTGCACCTAGGAGCACAACCAGGTCACACAGGCCCGCGATGCTTGACATGTCGAGGAATTGCTAGGCTGTGTTTGGCCCCCCTCTCCCTAGTGACATTTTGTTGGTTTTAAAGTCTCTTTATTTTGATAATAATAAAGCAACTTCAGCTTTTCTTTCTTTCTTTTTTTCTTAACGATTTTATTTATTTATTTGACAGAGAGAGAGAGAGCGTGAGCAAGGAGAGTGGCAGGCAGGGGGAGAGGGAGAAACAGGCTCCCTGCTCAGCTGAGAGGGCTTGATACCCGGACCCTGGGACCATGACCCCAGTAGAAGGCAGACGCTTAACCGACAGAGCCACCCAGGCGCCTCTAACTTCAACTTTCTTATAGTTATCCCTTGCCTTTTAAAAAAGATGATTTTTTATCACAAATGCACGCAGCCATAAATAATAGTTTATGTAGTGCTTCATGTTTTGAGACAGCATCGGTAGCTGGAATTCATTTGTGTTCACTGCAGTATAATAATCCGTGGTGTGACCCTACCCCAATTTACGGACCCATGCTCCTGCGAGTGGATAGCTTGGTGCTAGTGTTTCGATGCTACAAGTGTTTGGCTGGTGTGAACATGCTTGCACAGCTCTCGATACACATCTCTCTGGTTCTCAAAGTGACCAGTCGCATCAGCCCGGGCTGGGAGCTTGCCCAAAATGTTAAGTTCCCGAGCCCCACCCCAGACCCCCTGAATCAGAAACTCGGGGGGGGGCGGGGCCCAGGTTTCTGTGTTTTGACCCCTCCAGGCGATTCTGAGGCCTGATCAGAGTTGAGGACCCCCACTTAGGGGGTAATTGAGGAGTGGGATTTCCGGATGGCAGGCAACTGATTGTTTTTCCAAGTGGTGGTCGCACATTCCACGGCATGAACTGTGTGTATGAGTTCCCAGAGAGACTCGCCGCTCAGCACTTCGGGTTGTCAGGTTGCTTGCTTTTGTGTCTGACTGCGTTTCCCTGCCGAGAGGCGTGGGCGCGGCAGGCTCCCCTCCGGCCCTGCCTGCCAGCCTCCCTCCGCAGGGCCCGGCCGCGCCCTGTCTCAGAAGCACCGCCGTGTCACGCTCGACAGCAGCTCAACTGTCTCTGTCTCAGCTGTGCGGGTTTGTTTGGACAGGAATACATGCACCATCTGCTTCGCCTGGAGCACCGAGCCGAGGAGCAGTTCCTGGAGCACTGGCTGAACCCTCACTGCAAACCCCACTGCGACAGGAACGTGGTCCACCCCGTGTGAGGGCCTCCAGCCCAGCCTCCGGTATGTTCCTTCGCCCACCCGGGCCTTCTGGGTTAGGGAGGTGGCGGTGGACAGCACGTGCACAGGCTCCGAGGCTTCCGAGGCTTAGGGGAGCCCGCTAACCAGCTGGCTGAAGGCAAGGGAGAGAGGTGGCAGCCAGGTCAAGGGGGCTGCGAGGGACACACAGGGAGCCTGACCCCTTCTGACTCACCAAGAGATCCCAAAGAGGGGAGGGATGGGACCCTGTGTGCTGTCCAGAAGAGGTCACTCCGGAAGACAAAGCTGGAGAACGTGGCTTGGGGAGACTTGGGTTTTTACACGTGGGGTCAGCAACCACGACCTTGACCAGGGACATCCATCATTAACCATCGCCACAGTCACCGGGACCAGCAGCTTCTTTTCTGCCTTCTCCTAGCCTTCCGACCCGGGAGTCTGCCCGGCCCACCCATTCGGCGGCCCTCTTGCTCTGGCTTTGCTCTTTCAGGCCACCCGAGCTGGCCTGTCAGTGCTCCCCTCGCGCCGGGGGACCCTGCCTGCTCCCACGCCAGGCGGCTGGCTTCTTCCCTCACTGGCTCCTCCTTTCCAGATCCTCTTAGATAAGGGAGCGAATCCCTCCAGAGGGTAAGCCTAGTGGACGTCGGGCCTCCTCTGTCATTTTTATGGACGGAGCAGGACAGGATGTAATCGGGTCGCTTATCTGTGGTTAGGAGACATCTTGGTCTGGTTGTTGTTGACTCTGTGCTACCGTGAGTCAGCAGAGGAAGACTCCCTCCGGGGCGGCGCTCTTGAGATTTTCCAGAGCGCTCGCTCTCCCACAAATTCTCCTATTTGATCCTTTTAACACCCTGGTGCCATTTGAGGGCGTGTGTTTGACCCCATGTGATGGAGGACCTAAGTGAGTGAGATTAAGTACTAACTCCTGCCAGGCACTGGCTGGGATGCCAATCTTCTGCCAACGCCAAATCCCACACTCTTCCTGTGGAGGGCACTGCCCCGTCCTGTGGGGGGGGGGGGTTGGGAGGGGGGAACAAAAGTTCCGTTTTTGGAGGGTGGGGGTTGGACTGACATCTCTCCACCAAGGGAGAACTTAGCGCCATTGTGTGGGCCCCGGGTGAGAGGGGTGGTTTCTGGGTCGGGCGAGCCCCACCCACGGCGGCACCCTCCTAGGGCTGATGGACAGACAGCGGCCTCTGCCTCAGGCTGGGATCGGCCCTGGCCCCTCCGGTGAGCCCGGGGTGGGGACCGCTGGCTTCTGCAAAACACAGATGCCCACTGTGGGAGTTGCATCATGAGAGGCCTCAGGCAGGCAACTCGCACTTACATAGAAACGGGGAAGCCTGCGCCGGCCGGAGGCGAGCACACCAACTTGGAAAGTGGATTCAGAGAGCATTCAGATAGTGAAAACTGATCGCAGGAAAAAATGCCCAATTTCTCTCTGTTTCCTCATCGGTAAAACGAGGATAGTAAGGGCTCCTCCCTCACAGGGTTGTTTGGAGCATTAAAAAAGTCATTGTCTGGAACACAGCTGCCTGGTACATCCAGGAAGTGCTAGGAGCTGGCCCCTTAGCTTAGCGGCTGTCTCCGCTCCTCCCGCCTCTTCCTCCTTCCCCTCCTCCCCTCCCCTTTTTATCAACAAGATCATCCCATGATCCTTCTTTTCTTGTTCTTTTCCAGCAAGCTGTCTGATAAGCCACGACCCAGCTACCATCAAAACGGGAGGCGACTCCCTCTTGCACGTGTGTTTCAGCTATAGGAATGGATGTGTTCAGACCTCGGCAGCTGCGGGCGTGGCAGAGGCTGCCTTGGGGATTGATGGCAAATATATATACATATATATATATATATGAAGCTTCATTTTACTAACCCGCATCACTCATTAAAGCCAACAGCTTGAAGTATAACCCCCTCCCCCTCATGGCCTTCCTACAGGCTCCATGGGGGGGG
>JAPYYJ010001448.1:0-14147 GCA_028533885.1 Nasua narica | reverse complement strand
CAAATGCTGTGAAATGTGTAAGCCTGATGATTCACCGACATGTACCCTGGGGTAAATAATACATTATATGTTAATAAAAAATTAAAAAAAATCAGAAGCAAAAATTTCAGCAAATGAATTGAATGATAGTCATAACTGAGAATCATATTAATGATCTGGAATATAAATGGAAGAACTCTCTGAAGGCATAAACCAAAGATACTAAGGGATGGATTATCATAAAGGAAAAAATGTAAGACTAAAGGGTTAAGCCCAGAAAAACTAATCTGTGGATCACTGGATTTCCAGAAACAAAACAAGAGTTGTAAGAGAGGTAATAATTAAAAAACAAAGAAAATTCTACTTGTTTAAAAAGAATGGAGTCTCCAGGTTGAAATGATTAGCAATGGAGGCATAAATAATGAGAAAAATTATAATGTTAGATGTATTCTTGCCAAATTCCTGAACTCCAAGTGTTACCAAAAACAAAAACTAAGAAGAAAAAGTTTCCAGCAGAACAGATAAAACAGGGTAAGAGTCAATCCAAACAAATAATTAACCACCCAAGAAAATAGTAACACATGTCAATTAGATGCATTCTTCACATTACCTTTATAAAATAGAAATAGGCAAAATGACTTAAATATGATAAAAATTATTTACTATAATTAAAAGAAATTACAGTAAACAACAAAACCTTAAAATCATTTCCATTAAAACCTGGGAGTTTATAGTGGATAACTATCAACATTATTGTTTAACATTAGTTTTGGGCAAGTGCAGTAAGAAACGAGAATTAAATAATCTATATGTTTTTATACTGATATGATTGATATATAGAAAATATAAAATATTCCCATAAACTACTTGAAAAATTTATGCGATTCTTCACAGAAGATACATGTACCCAAAGAAGCATAGCTATTCTCTGTTCTAGTAACAATAATATAGAAACTAAAATACATACATCTGTACTTTCCTCCTTTCCCACGACAATGTTGCAAAGGTCAAACAGATTAATTTGTTTACTTATAAAATAATTTAATATTGTAGTTAACATCACTGAACTAATTTTGAATCTTTTAACCAAAAATGTAAATAAAGAGGCATTAAAAACTGCATAGATCCTTGAATTCCAATATAAGCTCTTTGTTTTCTAAGGAAGTAAAGATTGCTTGTTTAGTTCAATAGTTGAACTCAAAATGTTCACAAATTTAAATTTAGAAAATCTTGCTATAGAATTATTGTTAGGTTAATCTATGTGCTTTGACAAGTATGATTCCATAATATACTTAGTATTATTTGGGGGCTCAATTTTTTTTTCCTTTTAGATCAAAGTACCATACACAGGGACACACAACTGTTATATTGATCTCTGTATTCCAACTCCTATCCTCTGTACTTCCTATGAAGTACACCCAGACTATCATATTCAGCAGACTGCCATGTACCAGGTGGTGTCTGTGGGAGGGAAAGGTAACATAGAACTTATAATTTAGAATAACACTACAAGCATACAAGATAGAATATAAGAGAAATCCACACTAGTTAAGGGATTGCAAGTGATATAAGATCATGCTTGGTAGAAGTTCTTCACATGGCTGTGGAAATGGTTCCAATGGAGCCAAGAGGGACAATAAAGTAAAATTAGCGTACATGTCTCAGTATTCTTAAAGTTAGTTCCTAAGGATCTGAACTCTGAAATAAGTACCGATTATTGTTCTAAACAACGGAGTCATAACATCTTCTTGCCTACTAGGGCTTTATTCTTTCAATAACTAGGGTGATGACATTGATCATATAAGCCTCTGCTCAATTGGAATCATCTCTAATGAAGTGTCCTCTCTTTTTGCCTTATCAAATTCCATATGTAAAATTAATCATTTCCTCTTTTCTCAAAGTTTTGCCTATGGTTTTAGCAGTTGCAGTATGCATCATTTTAGCTGTCTTCCTCCTTTATGACACCGTGAACTCTTGGAGCATCATGTCACTTTACTTTTAGTGACTAAAAATAAAAGGAAATCAGTAAATGACAGGTGAAAGAATAAGAAGGAATTAAGGAATGAATAAATTGACTAATGAACTAAATAATGAAACAGTCTTGAGATCTCAAACAGACATAAAGCAAAAGCAGTAGGTCAAGACAACAGTGTGTATAATGAATTTACCGATAGTAGAAACACCTTAAACCTCAAAAATCACATAGCCCATCGGTATGTTGACGTCAAGTTATCACACCACAGAACGCTATGAAAGCTTCTTAAAATCACTGACACGATTCTTTCCTCCAAGCCACCAAACTCCATTTCTTTTATCCTCCAATCCAGAAATGTCACCATTGAAACTGAACAGCTTTTTTTAAAAAAAGTTTACTACCTGTCTACACAGTTCTATTGAAAGAAAAAGAAATATAGGCCTTAGCACTGCCTCCGCCAAATTGCCAGTGCACTGAATTGCTTAAATAGCCAGTGAACAAGACTGCAAGACTGTGCTCTTTTAACATTAGTCTGATATTGTACTTCTCAGTGTTATCACAGCCCAGTTTACATAAATTTGTGAATATTCATTTATGGTTTAATTGTAAGATCAAGCTTTCTCAGCAACTAGGTTTCCAGGTTTTTTGTATAAGGTCAGTAATGTCCTGGATGTCTTCCAGGATACAAATGTTTCCAGTTTTACAAATAGCATCATGACCTATATGGGGGTCCTGATTCTTCCCAGGAGTCTCATAAAGCACAAAGCAAATTCTACCTCTTTATGACTCTTCTGTGCATCTAAAAATACAGCTGGTCTTTTGCAATTTTTATGCACTGAAAGGAGTTCAGTCTCTTTACTATCTTTATATTGAACTCTATGAAGAATCACAATGCCCATCTATATGGTCATTATTCAAAGCAGTGTACAATTTCACCAAAGAAAAGGTATGTGCCAGATTCAGGATATTGGTTAAGGAAATATAAGTGCCTAATGTTTGATCATAGCACATTGCACAGCAATTCATTTATTTTTCATATCATTATGACTTACAGAACAGCATAATTTGTGTTTTACTTATAATTTTTATCTTCTAATTCTTGACATGGTTGCTTTGTAAAGTTTACATAACTAGCTTTAATTGAATTCATTTTTTTGTGAGTGAGATTATATTTCTCCAAATGTTTTGAGTCACTTTGAATGTTGGTAGTATCTATTTCTAAATAAATGCTTCCTAAAAAAGTATTAGATATGTCACTCACCTCATCAATAAGGAAACTGGATTGACCTAACCAAGGTACTTGTTTTATTTACTAAGTCATTTCCTTAGTCATTCAACTTTTCAAAGTGTATCTGTTGAACATGTCGTATATGCTTACACTATGGTAGGTGCTAAAAATAAACATACAACAAATAGTACACCTATCTAAGACAAAGAGAAAGGTGAATGTACTATTACAGTATTCTAAGTGCTATGACAGAAGTAAGGCAAAAACTTTCTCAGAGGAAGTAATGCATATGCTAAGGATTGGAAGAAAATTAGAAAGGAGTATTAAATATTAGCACAGTTGAATGAGCATAGGTTTTGGCATCAGAAACCCTAACTTTTAAGACAAATTCAGTATGTAACAATTGCAGACCTTGTCCTTTCAATAGCCATATCTACAAGGGCAATGGACAAATTAGTCAGATAAAAGAACCACAAATCACAGTAGTCACTTTCTCTGAGCCCCTGCCACAAAGGACTATCAGTGTTACTAATCCACAGTGGTATTACAACATCTAGCCAAGTGACTGACACTATTCAGGGAATAAATCTGGGAGTAAGACTGGAACTCAGAATATATTCCAGAAGATTCCTGTGCAGGATGCCAAAAAAGAGGCATAAAAATTGACTATGTTCTTTAGAAACCAACACAAGGAGACAATCATGATTGGTGGCATAATTTAGTACCTGTTTCTAATACACAACTCAACTGTGGACTGAGTACAATTTGCATTTATGCCTCCTAATAGAGCAGTAATGCCAGTCCAGGGAAAGTTTTCTTTCAGACCCATTCCTTACCCCTCTCCTGCTTTGTACAACGTTTCAGCGGGCTGATATGAAAACTACTACACCCAGGGTCCCCTTCAGCTGACTGTCACCTGGTTTCAGTCAAGGGAAATGCTTGTGAGTAAAAGATTGGAGGGTCACCGGTAGCAACCAGGATATTTCTTCCCCAACCTCTCTAATACGAAGTCTCTAGAAGTTATTATATCTCTTGCATGGCTTTAGTGCTGGCTTTCATTGTTCAGGTACAGCCTCCTCCTTCCAGGTTTACAAGAACCTCTGGACTCAGGAATGTCACCTACTCTCTTTGGTCCTCCAGCCTAGGGGGAGGCAGCTCTTCTGTCCTTGTTTTTTCACTTGCCTCATTTTCTCATTTGGCTTCTCAGTATTTCCATCACCCATAAAACCACTGCCTTGCATGAAATTCTCTCCCCTCTGTTTTAAGTACTTTAAGTTGTTTCTGTTTTCACGGACTAACTGATATTGAGAGCATAAGTTAAATCCTCAATTACACTATTTCTGAAATAATGGCAAATTTAACAGTCTGTTAGAACATTCCTCTGTGTGGGCTAGGACGTAATATGAAAACACAGTTCAATAAAAGTTAATTCTACAGTTTTACTAGTAGCAAAATGATCTCAGACACCCAGCTTGATGACAACTGGTTAAAAAGCGACAATAAAATAAAGAATATCTAGAAAAATGGATAAAACTGCAAATGATTCAGAGACCTCCAAAAATGTATTTTACTATACAACAAAGTTTTAAGGAAGATGTAAGGAGCAGAGTACATGTTTTCTCCTGGCCACTAAAAGGCCCTTAGAAGCACTGCCTTATACCTCAAGAGGCAGCTGAACTGGAGGAAACATCAGTAATGAATGGACTACCTAGGACATGATCCCTGCCCTCAAGGAGCTTACATTCAAGCAGGGAAATGAGATAAAATGGAAGTAATAAAGAAACAAATAGATGAGTAAGAATGGCAGTTAGCATAAACAATAGAAGAAACTAAAACACAGCATTGGAATAGAGTGAAGACAAGATGAGGTCGCTATGGTGATGGCAAAATATTAGATTGGATGCTCACGAAAGGCTACGCTAAAGAGGGGGATATGAAGCTGAGAACTGAATGATGAGACAGAGATGACTTTATAAAAATCCAGGGTGAACACTACTGGCAAAGCAACAGTAGTTGCTTTGGGCTCAAATTGGAACAATTTGGACTGTTTTGAGAACAAGAGAGACAAACTTATTTCTGAACCAGAAACTTGTACTTGCTAGTTTCTCAAATGGCAGAGAAAAAAATGCAAGAAACAAAAACAAAAATGAACCCTCTTGAAATTGTACTCAAGTAGCAATACATGCATTTTTAAAAATGGAGTATGTAACTATGAACAATATAAATTCCCAGAAAGCACTCTATGATTGATCACAAACATACTCCTAGTTAACTATATTCATGGACTTGCTAAATTACTTGAGCACTTTTTATGATCCATTGAAAACAGTGCTTTAAATGTACTAACATTTAATTGTCACAAAAATTTGAAAGGTAAGTATTATTATTATTATTATTATTATTATTATCATCCCCATTTAGAGCTGAAAAACTGAGACAGAGGATTTAATTGACTTGTTCATAATCATGCAGCTGGGAAGAATGGGACAGGGCTTTGGACCCATGTTATCTGACAAACAAAATACCTTCTTAAGCCATACAGTAGCACCAGGGTTCATTTTCCAGGGTTTCAGTTACCCATGGGCAACTGAAGCCCAGAAGATGATCCCGTATCTGACATATCCCCAGAAGGTCAGCAGTAGCCTAATGCTATGTCACAATACCTACATCCTTCACCTCACTTCATCTTGTCTTGGAGGCATTTTAGCATCTCACTCCATCACAAGAAAGGTGAATGCAATATAATATTTTAAGAGAGAGAGAGAGAAAGACCACATTCACATGACTTTCATTATAGTATATTAGTTTTATATATATATATATATATATATACAGTTATAGTTATAGTTATAATTGTTCTCTTCTATTATTAGTGTTGTTAGTCTTGCACTGTCCCTAATTTATAAATTAAACTTTATCAGAAGTATGTATTTTATAAGAAAAAACCACATTGTATGTATAGGTTTCAGTACCATCTGCAGCTTCAGCCATCCACTGGGGATTTTGGCATATATTTTTCTACAAATAAGAGGGAGGCCACTGCATCAAGGTATTGTGGTCAAATGTGTAGGGGACCTGATTCAGAAAAGCCTGGATTCAAATCCCAGCTCTGTCACTGGCAATCTGTATTCTAACATAACAGTGCAAAAGGGAGACATAATTTTTATCCTCACAATTAACTATACCCTTACTTATATTTTTTGGTCTTTCCTTTCAAGGTCCCAGGAAAGAAACTTCATTAAAACTTTTATTTTTTGTCACTTCCTGAAGCATCAGCATCTAGCACTGCCTTAGACTAAACGTTTTAACTTTTGAGAAGAATGTTAGAGATCTATTGTTAGAGAACAGAAGAGGTATATTCCATATAATTTTTGAAGATGCTTTTTAAAAATTCTGCTTGCTTCTAGAGTCACATAGGAGATTAATGTGTCTCCTAAATGGGCTATCTTGTTATTTTACTTTTTCAAAGATGATGATGAATAGCCTGAATTATTCTTCAACCATTGATATTCTCCACTCAAAGGAAAAAATTACCATAATATAATTTGTTCAAGTACAAGCATTTGTAATTTAGAATACTGATAATCAAAACCCAGAATGCAGATATATTTCCTCTAGTTTAAATTCTACAAGGTTTTCAGACATATTAAAAGAATTAAAGATACAGAAAAAAGCATTTTTATAAAATTAGTGTAAATGTTATACCATGGTTTATATAATTACTAATTCAGCCTCAGGTAATTAATCTAATAAACTTCATTTTAATTTTATTAATTTATTACATTGTTAAATATTTACAATAAAGGAATAGCACCATAAAATGTTCTAGTACAGAAACTGATAAATGCCTAAGTTTCACCCTTGAAAGCATATTTACTATTGCTGAATTTGGATAATCAAGAGACAAGTTAAGATTGGAAGAGAAGTAGATTTATTGATGTTTATTCTGGTATGTCTTGGATTATGATGACATATCTCTTTATGATTTTTATGTTTTTAAATATTATTCAATTACGCATTACTATAGTTTTTAAGTGTCTACACTACTACTAGTTAATATTTATTACTAGAACAATGTGCCTCTTCTTCCTTTAAATTATTATTTATAAAAGTAGATCAAATAAATGTACATTCTCCATAAAAGAAAAGGAGACTTGTTTAATTGCTAGGTAGAAAGCTACCAGTTTTTCGATTTAGGCAATGGAATAAAGAGCATGATATAAAATGGGTACATCATGTAAAATTAGACTACAAATAAGAAAGCTTGACTATGGGGCACCTGGGTGGCTCAGTGGGTTAAAGCCTCTGCCTTCGGCTCAGGTCATGATCTCAGGGGTCCTGGGATTGAGCCCTGCATCGGGCTCTCTGCTCAGCAGGGAGCCCGCTTCCACCCCCCTCCGCCCTCTGCCTGCCTCTCTGCCTACTTGTGATCTCTCTCTCTGTCAAATAAATAAATAAAATATTAAAAAAAGAAAAAGAAAAAAAGCTTGACTACTTCAGAGAAGCCTAAAGGTAAATGTTTCATGAATATTTTCCAGAATCTGCTCATATGTTACTTGTCTATTTTTATTTTATCTATTTCAAGGGAAGTTTAAACACTCAGAGTTCAGGCAAAGCTATAAAATTTTACCTTCAATTTAGTGCATAGTGAAAATGTTTCATACGCACGAGAACCCAGTAAGTATTTAATTTTTTTTAAAGAAAAATAAGCGATGGGTTTGATACAAATAGCAAATATCTATTTGGTCTTTGTCCCAACTTCCTGGCACACAGCTCCATAAAACTCTTGGAATCTCCAGAATGATGTTTTTTTGTACGCTAATGAGACGACTGGTGTCTGGGGGCCCCTAGATAGATTCAGGATGGGTGCTGGTCTCCAGAAACACCAAGACATGATTAGGGATTAGAACATTTAGTGTCACTTAGATCTCTTGGGAGAGGCAAGGGAACTAGAGATTGAGTTATTTACTAATGGCTAATGATTTAATCAATTGTGCCTATATAATAAAAACTCCATAAAAAACCCTAAATGATTAGGTTCAGAGAGTTTCTGGGTGGATAAACACATCAATGCAGTGGAAGGGTGGCACACCTGTAGTGGACATGGTAGCTCCATGCCCCTCCCCCACACACTGTGCCTAACAAACTGTCAAATCTGAAGAGGGAATTATAGGAACCCCTTAAACTTACAGCCAATTGGTCAGAACTACAGGTGGCAACATGGGACTTGTAACTGGTATCTCAGTGGGGGCACTCTTATGAGACTGAGACCTTATCCTGTGGGGTCAGCACTAACTCTGGGTACTTAGGGTCAATATAGAATTGAATTATAGGACAACCAGAGTGTCCAGAGAGTTGGAGAACTGGTTGTTGGTGTGAAAAAAACCCACACGTTTGTTGTCAGCAATTGCTGTGAGTAAAAACAGTTCAGATGGGTTTATGCCTTAAATATTTACAGCAGTAAAACTGATTTTACATGAGAAATCAACTCATAGAGAAAACAAATTAAGCATTTAACTTTTACATGGTATTTTCCACAACACTTACATACATCAGTCACAGGGTACAGAAACTTAGAATACTGAATATTAACATCTAACAAATAGTTTAATTTTTTAAGATTTATTTTTTAGAGCAATCTAAATTCACAATAAAATTAAGAGAAGGTACAGAGATTTTTGTATATCCCCTTGCTCTCCAATGCACATAACCTTCTCCAATATCTCTCCAGAGTGCTACATTTGTTAGAATTGATAAACCTACATTGAGACCTCATAATCACCTAAGTCCACAATTTACCTTACAGTTCACTCTTGCTGTTCTACATTCTATGCATTTGGACAAATGTTTAATGATATGTATCACCTTTTGATACTATCTTAAAAATCCTCTATGCTCCATGTATTCGTCCCTTTCCCAACTCTGTTCCCCAACCCTAGGCAACCAATAATCTTTTCACTCTTCCCATAGTTCTGCCTTGTATATATTGTTATATAGTTGGGATCATATACTATGTAGCTTTTTCAGATTGGTTTCTTTCACTTAACAATATGCATTAAACATTCCTCCAGGTCTTTTCATGGCTTGATAGTTCTTTTATTAATCCATTAATAAGTAATCCATTAATCCATTCACCCTACTAAAGGATATCTAAGTTGCTTCCAAGTTTTGGTAATTATGAATAAAGCTGCTATAAACGTCCATATGTAGGTTTTTGTGGACATATTTTTTTTTTAGCTCCTTTGGTTAATACCAACGGGCACTGCTTTGATTTTTCAAAGGGGAAAAATAAAGAAGAATGATTTACAAATTCTTGAACAAAAAATTAAAGGCTTTATTATCCTTCACATTCATTTCACATGTGCCTAACTGAGTAACACATTGCATTATACAAATGATTCAAATGGATGCATCAAAATTCAAAGGTATAGAATTGCATTTCTTTTCTTAAATGTTGTTTTAAGCTTATACTTTTTAAAAATGCAAATATAAACCCCTTAGAAACAAAATCCCTAGTGAAAATCCAAACTTATTCATAAAAAGTAACTTCTGCCATAGTAACAGAAATGGAATTGCTGAATTGGCATATTCTATGGATTGTATTTCATGTCACTGAGAGAATCCTGATTAATATGGTGACAGTGTAACCACTGATGTTCTCTGGGGGCCGTGGTTCTGATCACAGGTTGGACGAGAATCACAATTTCTGGTCATTTCAGATTTAGTATAGGAAAATCTTCCATTGTTCACGTATAGTATTGAGTTAGAATGTTTGAGATATTTTGCATTTGAAGCTAGCCCTGGAGAGGGGATGAGAGACTGTCTCTAGCAACCCCAACCCGCTATAAACTATACTGTAATTAAAGAACATAATAAAACAGAAAACAGACTCAAATATAGAGAACTAGTGGCTACCAGAGAGAAGAGGGGTACATGTGTTAGGGAACCAGGACTCAGAAGTCCAAACCTCCAGCTCTAAGCTACAGGAATGCAAGAATAGGAATATAGTCACCATACCATGGCAACATGGTAGCAAGGAGCCCACACTGATTGTGATGAACACTGCATAATGTATAGAACTGTACACCTGACCCTAATATAACACCGTGTCAACTATACTCCTTAAGAACAATTTAGCTTCCGTGATCAGCTTCCCATCCTGCACAGAAACAGCGGGTTGTGGTCTCTCTTCCAGTGGTTCTGGGACTTCATTGTGAAATAAGAAATAGGAGATCTTACTAAAAATGCAGAGTCCTGGATCTCTCTGAGACTTGCTGAATCAGAAGCCTGGGGTTTAGGACTTTGAATGTGCATTGTTAGAAGCTCCCTAGATAATTTTACCAGGAGGTCCATCTGTAGACACACTTTGAAAACAAATATATCCAATATTTCTCTCTAAGCAATCTTCTGAAGATTGAGAAACTATTAAATGACCCGCCAGTGGTATACAATTCCAGTTCTTAAACTTCAGAATTCCCTACAATCCATCCTAAATTATCTTTTCAAATATATATCACTGTTCTATACATAATTAATCCTCTCTGGTCATATTCATAGTCGCTCAGTCTCCTAGATCATTTTTATTTCCTTTTCTATCTCCCTCTAACAACTCTTTCTTGAAAGTCACATCCATCAATATTCTGCATCCTAATAATATTGAACAATTTTCTATGCCCATTAAAAACCATCCATTATGAAATTTTTCAAACTAGTTAACAAACGGTAGCTTCTTCTAATAACAAAAAAGTTCCCTTCTAAAAAAAGATTGACATATATAACATTTTGCCTTACTTATGAAGAATATAATTTGCCTTGTTTTTTATCTTTTCAGAGGATGTTGCCATTGCAGAATTAGTCAACTCTAAGAGCTTATGATCCTATAGCATCCTTCTGCAACTTCAGTGACTTAAATATAGAAATAAAGCTCTTCTTCAAATATTAGAATATTGCTAATTAATAAAAATATACTTATGCCTTATAAGTCAAATGCACCAATACACATACACATTACACATGAAAATTTATATTTTAAATTGATAAAGTTAACTCATTTTATTATTTTTTGACTAATAATTAGTCCTAAATGTCCTGTCTTATTTTTCCTGCTTATTTTTCCTTCCATTTTCCTGCTTAATTACTTTCATTTTAATAACGTTATGTTTCTTTATAATAGAAAATGTCAGCGTACTCTATTTTCACTACAGGGCTCTAATTCCATAAACTGAAGTAAATACCTTCTATATTAATTTTCTCACTCCTAAGAACATTAATACATGTAGAAGAGATAAATAATAATCTACTTTGTATTCTTCTTTGAGAAAAGTATAATTACACTGAAAACATAATAATTAAAATTCGATACAATTATCATTCCAAATGATAATTAAGTTTTAAATATTGGTTATGTCAGTATCCTTTAACTAAATTAAAGGAGAATCTAGCACACTTAAACTATGCTCATTAATCTCTTGCCCAAATTTTATAAATGCACAGGATCATAAAATATTTATAACAAAAATTTTAAAAAATAACACTTATTATAATATTTCCACTGGAAATCTATGATCATTTATGGTCAGAACTCATTGACTCACAAATGAAGATCGATTTAATACTGATCATTAATTTTTTTTAGAATAAGTAATGAAATCTAAGTTCTTTTTACCATCAAAATTGCAACTTGATATCAAATTATATTTCAATAAAACCAGATTACTAGCTTTCCTTTTAAGAATAGAGGGAAATAATAAAACTAGCTTTAAATTTAAAAAAAAAGGCAAATCAAACTTGGTAGAAATCAACAGAGAGTGACTTTTGTTCAAATAGTTAAGAAGGGGTTTACAGACTCCCTTGAAGGAGGACCAATGCATTTGAATATAAAAACCCTGGTTGCCTGAATTTCATAGGCAGTGGAATTTATTTGCAGGGTCTAGTGGTCCTACAATAAGCAAAATAAAATAAAATTATATTAAGTATATGAAAATATATATAAATATTTAATTGAATGTAATTGATATATTTATATATTAAATATATTATAGTTATATGCTTATATAATTATATATTAGATCTATGATCTAACTTAAATATAATACATATTAGATATATAATCTAATTTTACATATAGTTACATAAAACATATATAATTATATTTGACAATAAACATGTGAACAATATTTTAATCAACATAGTATATGTTCCAGATCTAATTTCTCTATTCTTTCCCAATCATTTCCTAAAATTTAAACACTCATGACTTGTGGTGAAATGGACTTACATTTTGCTTTACAGTTGTAATAATTTTTCCATTTATGGTTCAATATATTGAAAATAAGTTATTTTAAAATGATTACACTCAGAAAATAATACTTGTTTTAAAATAACATGCTTAACTTTGTTGATGTGAGCCAATTAACCTCTTACTAGTTCTTACCAGAACTAGTTACTAAAACAGTTCTATTTAAATTACTGATTTGTACAATGCACAGTTCAGCTCTTACTAAAGAAAAGACAAAGAAGTCTGGAAAGAAAATTTAGCAATGAAGAAGATAAACAAAAGAGACCAATCATGCAGTGTCACAAGGTCTAGCAAGCCAATCTGGTTGGTGACTTCTCTCTCTCCCTCTTCCTCTCTTTGAACTCTTCGTGAAGGCAAAGAACACAGATATCCTCATAGACAATGGAAGAACTGGCATATTCAGCAAACTCTAAATCACAATGGTGTGTTTAAGGTGGGGGTGGATGGTGAAATGTGGTTAAAGTATGGAAAAGAAGAGATTTCCATGCCCCTTGCTAAGGAGAGTAGCATTAGGAGAGCTTTGTATTCAAGTAAATATTAATTCATTACATCCCACTCAAAATAAGAAGTGGTCTTAGACATGCCAAAATGAAGGCAAGTACTTTCCAGTTTATTTGGGTATGTCTGTGTCAAGGAAAGGGGTGGTTAATGTTATAATAATATTAGACAGGTAAATCAACTTGCCAATACATGATCTGAGATAATGATGAGTGCTAAGAAAGAAACACGTGGTAATGGACTAGTGAATGATCAGTCAGGGAGATCATGGTGGAAGATAGGAGCAGTTTATGGAAATTTGATGGTTGGAAAGGGCTCCTTGAAAAAATTTCCTTTGAGCTAAAATGTGAATGCTGATAAGGACCCCAAAATGTGATAATCTGGAGGAGGAATATTCTAGGTAAAAAGAATGTTAAGACAGCAGGCAGACAAGGGAAACTTGATGGCACAGGGATTATAGTTATATGAAAAATTAAATTTCAATCAGTAAGTAAAGTAGGCACTATTCCATTAAAAAACTGAATTATTTCTTCTATCTTTTCACAGCAAAACCTTATTAATCAAACTTGGGAGATATCACCTAGAACTTGACAGGCGCCCTTGTAGTGAGAGTAAGGGAATGATTAGGTATCCATAAGGAAGTATTTGAAGATATGAAGGACCACCAAAGGGCTGAGGTAGGCTGGATGAAGAACCTTTAAAGCTCCAGCACTCACAGTCACTTGATGGTTTGAGAATTCATAATTAGCAATTAAATTGTTTTCTATAAATTGTTATATAAATTATATTTTTTATTAACATATAATGTATTATTTGCCCCAGGGGTACAGGTCTGTGAATCATCAGGTTTACATATTTCACAGCACTCACCATAGCACACACCCTCCCCAATGTCCATAACCCAGCCACCCTATTCCTAGCCCCCTACCCCCCAGCAACACTCAGTTTGTTTTGCGAGTTTAGGAGTCTCTTATGGTTTGTCTCCCTCCTGATCCCATCGTTTCATTTTTTCCCCTCCCTACCTCCTACGACCCTCCACACTGCCTCACAAATTCCTCATCAGAGAGATCATATAATAATTGTCTTTCCCTGAGTGACCTATTTTGCTTAGCATAATACCCTCTAGTTCCATACACGTTGTTGCAAATGGCAAGATTTCACTGTTTTTT
>JAPYYJ010001447.1:0-14148 GCA_028533885.1 Nasua narica | reverse complement strand
TTAATTATTATTAACTGTTTCAATTTACTTGGAGTCTTGGAATCTTATCTACGCTCATATATCCTGTGCTGTGAGCATTTCACTTTATGCTGTCTCTAATCTGCAACCTCCCCACACACATACTCTTTTGCCTTGCTTAATTTGGTATATGTAATGATTCATTGTGTTTGCACAAGAATGATAAATAAGGCTAATTGTTTGAGCGAAGACAAGTTGCAAAGAAAGGACAGTATTAATGTCATTCAGGTGTTAAAAAGAAAACGAAGGACCCAAATGGACCCACTTAGGCCAAGTCACCAAACCAGGGTTTAATGCCTAGCCTAACTGCAGTTTCAATCTCCCCTAAAAATGTCATCTTAAGGAGTCAGCAGAAATTTCCTGAACAGCACCAATGAGGTAATAGGTCAGAAGGGCCCTCTCTGTCCGTCAAAGGAAGATGAGAAAATCCACTTAACAAGACCCATTGCTCTACCACTTAAAGGAAGATGACTTTGCCTAGAACTATCCTTTCTTTTCTCTTGCTCACAACATTCCTATCCCATCCTCCTTCCCATAAAAACCTTCTATCCTGTACAACTCCTTAGAGTTCCCATTTGCTGGATGGTATTCACGTACCTCTTAATAAAGACAATTAGATCTTCAAATTAACTCAGGTGAATTTCATTCTTTTTTTTATTTTAAAGATTTTATTTATTTATTTGAGAGACAGAGAACGTGAGAGAGAGCATGAGAGGAGAGAAGGTTAGAGGAAGAAGCAGACTCCCCATGGAGCTGGGAGCCCGATGTGGGACTAGATCCCAGAACTCAAGGATCATGACCTGAGCCGAAGGCAGTTGCTTAACCAACTGAGCCACCCAGGCACCCTGAATTTCATTCTTTAACACAGTTTTAATCTTACATACCGATACCATTTTGCTTTCTTCTGTCATAACTGGTAGGATTTAAGTGTGGCCATTCTGTTGATACTTTCTGCACAGATATTGCCCAGATTTGGGGATTTGAGTTAAGGGACTCAGGAATGTGAGTGCGACATAGAAACAGGGATATTTGTCGCAAGGATACTTTTCCTATGAAGTTGCGTGTTGATATGTATATAAACCATAAATGCAGAAACTGTTCTATAATAAATAAAAATGGTCTTACTGCTGGTATAGGAAGTAGAGGAGAATTGCACCAAGTATGTTTGGAAGCCCAGGAAGGACTATCAAGCCACTCGGAACCATGCCGCAAGAGAAACAGCTGCCCAAGTGGAGAAACTAGACTCACTGAATATGATAGCTGTCTCTAAATGTTGAAGGCCATCTGGCAGAACGAATATGGGGCTGATTAGGTGTGGCCCGAGGGGCAGATGATGATATAGCCTCCTGAAAAAAAAATGCAGCAGAATGTCTGTGAGCCTCCTATTTCTGCTCCTAGCTCTGAGATGAAACGCAGCACCAGGTGTTTCTAATCTGCGATCCGGCCATGGTGGTCCCCTGCCTCCCAACAGAGAGCACGCACCAAACTGGGAAGTATGGACAGAAAGCCTTTGCTTCGCTGATAAACTGGGGTGGGCATGTGGTCTGCCCTTCTGCAACCTGGCCCCAGGGTGCACAGTCAGTCAGGAATCTGGGGAAACAGACAGGTAAAAGGAGAGGTGATGAAGATACCAGGTGCGCCAGATTTTTGTAGAGATTAATAGTCACCAGGTATCAGAGTTTTGCAACCCATAGAGATAGTGGCAATCCCAAAGGAAAGCCTGTGTGAAGAGAAAGGGCAGATTCTGCCCATCTGGCCAGTGCAGCCGTGGGCTCTTATTTAGCAGCCCCTCCATTGATTTGGTCCACTGTGAACGTGCCGCACGCTTCTTTCTGGGGAAATCACTACTAGGAGGATTTGAACGCCTAGGGTTTGGGGGTGTTTGTTTGGTTTTGTCCTTACAAGGGGCACTATCCCAGCCCAGTGTCTGTTTATGGAGGCCCCTGTAGCTCATCTGTCTGAAGAATAGGGTGGCTAAAAGGAACTGAAGAGGTTAAGTACGCGTCACTCCAAATGTAGGGCATGGGGGCATGCCACAGGGTCCGGGGGTGGGGGGCGTGAGAAATCGACTGCAGGACAGGTCTGACTGGTGAAAGGTTGCCTGAGCCACGGTGCCACGGTTTAAACCCCACTTCGACCACCACTTGGCTGTGTGACTGATGCGGGTCAATTCCTCTTTGTGTCTTTGTTTCCCCTCCAGTAAAATGAGGACAGTTAGTACCTACTTCATAAAATGAGGATTCAATGAGTTGATTCATGGAAAGAGCTCATCCCAGTTCCTCATTATAGTCAGCAATTAATAAATGATTCTTATTTGAGTATCAAACTTGTTGTTTTCATCACTGTGTTCAAGGGCAACAGCAGAATCAGACTCCTGTTTCCCTGGGGGAAAAGTAAGCCTCTTAAGTAATAACCTAATCCGTCACTCAAGTTCTGGGTGTGATGCTTGATAAAAAACGTTATAGAAATACCTATGTCCAGGGGCACATTGACAATGCTTCCTACCTCTTTCCTCCTTTATGTCTGCAATGAAACTAGTTCACGACAGACTCTCTTCTGTCCCTCTGACCAGTCGGACAGTAATTTGAACCTTAACAAACAGTCAGATAGTAAGCTTCCCAGTAAGCTTCTCGCTTCCTGCGAGCCTAGATCCTGACAGGCTCCTCATCTTCAATGTTCCAAAAACTGAAGTCTTCTCTTTGTAGCTCTAATATTTGCCAATATATCTAGCCATTTCCAGAATCATCTTTGGTTTAGCAGTGCTACCTGTGAGGCTGGCAGGCCCAGGAACGCCGAGAGCAGGACAAGATGGCCACTGAGTTTCACAAGATGGTGGCTGGGGACTTTCCACCATGGGGCTTCCTGTCTCAGAGATTTTCTGGATCACCCCACAACCATGATGAACAATCTGACTGGTCGACCTTGCATTCCTTTTTCTGTATAATGAGCTGACAATTGATTGGTATATTTTGTATCCCTCATATACATAAACCACAGCCAATCAGATACCCAGCAAACCCTCTGCACCCTAAGGCCCCTAATTAAAAACCTGCGCGACTTCCTCGGCCCTGTCCTAACCCAGACCAAGGAACCTTGCCTGAGAGTACTTCCATTAAAGCTTGCCTCGATTCTTCTCGCCTGGCTCCTCTTTTCCAACGTGGATTCAAACCTGACACTACCTTACTGAATTTCCCTCAAATCCATCTCTTTTCTTCGTAGTTCACTACTTATCTTCCCTGATTCAGGGCTTCCTGCCTGGACTCCGAGACAGGATTCCTACTGCAATCTCTCACTGCTTCTGGTCTCCTTCCTCTCTTCTAGAAACCCCCTCCTCTTCAGCATAGTCATCATGATGACCTTTCTAAAATGCAGATCTGATCCAGCTTATACTTTCTGTTGCCTACCGGTTAAAGTCGAAGCCCCAGGCAAGGTATTTATGGCTCTAGATGGTTTCAATTTACCTTTCCAGTCTTGCCATTCCCCGCCCTCTGCACTTGTTTAGCCTTTGAGGCCACTGGCTGATTCCTCCCCACCCTCCCTATCCCCACCACACCCAGGAGGAGGACCTTTCTGGGCTTTTGCTCATGCCAGTTGCATTCTCTGAATGCCCTTCCTTCTTCTTCTACCCTGAAAACCTCCACTCAGTCTTTAAGGTCCAGCTCAAATGTCACTGCTGTAAAGATTTCTTTGCCTTAGGCTATATTCCACAGACTCCCTTAGCCTGGGTTTATCTAGCATTTTAGCATTTTAATAGCATAAAGATACAGCTAGCTTAAAGGCAACAAAGTGGTTTACTGTGCCAGTTCCGTTAGGGGCTTTTTAAATATGAACTCTCTTCTTAAGCATTTTAATCTCAATTAACTAGCCCAATTCTTAGCACATACTAGGTGCTCACATAACAGGTTTATCGAGTGAATGAATAAATGAATCTTTTACCTACAGTATATTTTTACTTCTTATCAACATAATCAAATAAAGGGAGATATACTTCCTTGTCTTGTCAGTTATCTATTCATTAATTTCTGGCAATCTATTTGTGCATGGGTCAATGCCACACTAAAAAGTTGCTTCTGCCTCTCTTTTGGGAGGTCAGTGGACTCCGCTAAAGGAAAGGGGTGACAACTACCATTTATTCATTCATCTGGTTGTCTGTTATGTGTCTCTCCCTATTCTAGCCTCTTGGAATTTAGGGAAAAGAAAAACAGACAATATCCCTACTCTCCAAGAGCTTTAATTCTATAAAGAAGAAAAAGAAAATAAACAAGTAAACAGAAAAATAAGGTAATTGTGTCTATTGTTAAGGGCTATGAGAACCATGAAATGGGGTGATGTGTAATATTGGAACTAATTAGGGATGGGGGTTAGCCTAGGTGGTTACTTCCCTCACCACCTGAGAATGTTGAAAAGGAGCCAGTCATGGAAAGATCTGGAGGTAGAGGGGATAGGAGAGCAGCCTAAAGACAGGAATGAAGAGAAGCAAGGAAACAAGTGTGGCTGGCATATTATTAGCAAGGGGACTGTACAGTGGGCCAGATACTATTCTATCTGCTTTCTGTGTTTCAGCCTAATACCTAATTACATTCTTGAAAGAAGGCTATCCACATTTTATAGAATGGGAAACAAGTGGAAGTGGAAGGTACAATTATTCTAAATAAATCGACTGTCTTGAAAGTTCGGGATCAAAAGTCAAGCTCAAGTAAAACAATCGTTAGGTATCATTGCCTCTTCACTGTCTCTCACTAACCCACTGTGAATGATAAGCAGCAAATATGGTAGACACTCTTACCATATGGTTGATGTCAGAATAAACAAGGTTGTCCACCATCGAGGCTAAGTCTATTATATTAAGGTTTTTCTTATATGCAAATTAACATATTTCCCCCCAAAATTTTATTTATTCAAACTGTGGTAGAAATAAGCTTCATTTTAATGGAATTCTAATAGATCATACTAAAATACTTATTGATATAAATACCAATAAAATTAAAATTCTTGATTAGATGAGAATATAGACCATTTGAATATAAAAGATAAAATAAAAGACAATTACATTAAAAGGCAATATTTATCTCCTAACATTTTCCTATTGATGCTAAAACATTCTATCCATTGTTCAAGGATGAAATAGCAGATTAAATAAATAAGAACATGCTTCCGTGAAGCAACTATGGGCATTTCAAAAATAAGATTCAGTTTGTAGTGAATACACTGAACAGATGTACCTTTGTCCTGTTAAAAAAAAAAATTAATCTATAAGAGGTTAGTAACCACCAAAAGACTAATTAAAATGTTAATAAAAATCCCATGCAAATTTCTTCCCCTGAGCCAGAATAATTCTGAGGTAGCATGCAATTTAATTGCACCTACATTGGAAGAAATTCCTTAAACCAAAGATATCAACATCAGCATTAGAGTTGCACCTCAATTAATATATAGAAGACTTGGCCAGTTGTTTTAAAGAATCAGGCTGCAGATTTTTAGAATGTCCACAAGAAGAAAGATGACCTCCAAAATCCTGTCTAGGAAACACTCTTCCTCTCATCTTAACAAGTAAGATTCAAGTTTTGAAGAACTGGTCTTTAGAGAGGAGTTAAAACAGGAACCCTACCTGTCTAGCAAGTACCAGAGGGCTGTGATAGAGATCACAAAAAGGAAGAGAAGAAGGATTGGGGCCAGTAGGTTCCCCAACCATCAGAGAAACTTGTCACCAGTAAATTCCCAAGTTCCAGACACATGGCAGAAGTTTTATTTTTACTTTCAGATTTGCTTTTCCTGTCCTGGTGGAAATCCCCTGGTAATAATAAGTATCCTACTTTACATTCAAAAACCTCATTAGAAACAAGGACTGCAGTTATCAGTTTGATTTTAGGAGCAAGAGAGTGGAAACAATGTTTCCTTGGCCTCCTGGCATCCATCTCACTTCAGAAGAGGACAGAGTGTGGCTTATAAGGGCTCTCACTATTTACAAGGAAGCCAACAATTTGTAGGGTTTTCTGTACTTCCCTTTGAGATCTGTGATTGATTAGACTTTAGGAGGCTATGAAAGAATATGATTCAATTAAACTGAGATTTTTGTTAACGCACAGATGAAGGTGAACTAGGAGTTTTATTTTTAAACTAAAGTCCCAGCGTCTCAATAACATGTACAGTAGTTATTATTTAAGGTACCCTCTGCCTCTTTGGTCCTTCCCAGCGAAGCTGGAAGAACTTTAAAGAGCATGTAATTTCCATTTTACCCCATGGGTCCACGTCTCTGGGTCAGTTTGGAAATGAAGCCTAAAACAACAACCAAAGAAAGTTTGAATTTACATCTAGGATAACAAACAGGTCTCCTATTTCCTGCCAAATCCAATCAATTAGAGGCGGTTGTCTGCAGTTCTGGGTTGAGCAGAATGGCAGAACACACGGGGTCACAATAGTGCTGAAGAAACCAGAATGGGTAGGCTCCAAGAGGGACTGTGACAGCACTTCTAAGCATTTGCTGACTCTGATGAAGACATACAAGCAACGATGGAGACAGAGGATTGTTTCAGGGAGTTAGATTGGAGGAAAAATAAAACTTCCACAGCAAGAGGGAGAAAACATAAAATGTGTATGTGTGTATAATGTCTCAAGAGTAAATCCGTCCATTCATGCAATAAATATTTGTGTTTATTAATATTAATATTATAATTTATATATTATATATAATATAAATATATTTAATGTTTAATATATTTATGCATTAAGCATCTGTAAATACAAAAGTAATGTAAATTATATGTTTTCTATGACTACTAAATTTAATAAGCATTTGTTGTGTGCATCATTCCAGGTGCTAGAGATAGAGGAAACAAATTTCCAGCTTTCTTATATTCCATATGAGGGAAAGACCTAAAGAAAAACTCAGAAAGATGAAGAAGAACCAGCAAAGGAGACTGAAAAGAAGCGATGAGTGAGAGAGGAAAACCCCAAGAAAGAAGTAAGGTATAAGCCAAGCGAAGAAAGTGTCTCGAGAAGGAGGGAGTGATCAACGGTGTCAGATGCTGCTGGTAGATCAAACGAGGTGAGCATTGGAAATGATCACTGAATCTGGCAACATAAGTCACTGATGATCTTGGTGAGAATAACTGTGGTGGAAATGTACGGAGAATTAGCCCAACGGGAGTGGCTCAAGGGCCAGTGGGAGGAGAAGGAGGGGAGACGTGTGTGTATACAACTCTTCAGCAGTGGTTCTTGTAAGGGGAATGGGTGGGAGCTGGGAGTGATGGTGGCAGGGAGAGATGAAGGTTTGCATGGTCCAGTGGATGATCTAACGGAGAATACATTGATGACTCAAAAGTGGGGAGAGAAAACCACAGAACACAAATGCTGGAGGAGGCACTTGAGGATGGGGACCAGAACCAGTGCCAAGAGGAAGGTTGGAGGAAAAATAACCCTTTCCTAGTGGCAGGAAAATAAGGCAGAGCACATGGGTACAAGATGGTTTGATAGGCTTTGTGGGGAGAGTGTGAAAGTCCTCTTCTGGTGGCTGCTCTTTTCTCAGTGAAATAAAAAGTTAGATCATCAGATGAGAGTAAAGAAAAAGCAAGAAAGTTGTAGCAATGCAACAAAAATGGAAATGAGAGAGTGAGAATTAAATAGATCATGGAGATATAGTAGAATTGCCAGGTGGTAGCACCCCGGGCCCACTTGAAGGTAATGATCATAAATTTAAAACGAGGTTCAGTCAGTTGATACTGAACAAGTACCTCTCATTTTTAAAATGCCCACTTGTCTTCCAATAACATTGTTGGGAAAAGATACTAAGCTAGATCTTTGAATTTAAAAATAATGGTCAGAGGATTCTCTATAAGGTTGATTGATTAAATTATAGTATTATATTAAAGATAATTTCCTGATTTTGATTTTATAGTGGTTATGGAAAAGAATTGCTTGGTTTTTAGAAAATCCACAGTGAGGTATTTGGGGGGAAAGGGACATCATGTCTACAACACACTCTCAAGTGGTTCAAAAAAAAGAATGTATAAGTATAAAATTAAACATACATAAACATACATATGTATATGTGTATATATACACATGATATATATCATGTATATATGCATACATACTTAAAGAGACAGAAAGACGGAGAGTAAGAGCAAGACAGAGAGAGACAGATTAGAGCAAATACAGAAAGTGTTAATAATTTGGGGGAACCTAGGTAAAAAATATCTAAGATTTCTTTGTAGTATTCTCGCAACTTTCCTGTAAGTTCAAAATTATCTCAAAAAAAAAAGAAAGAAAAAGACTGGCCAATCATTTTTTGGATCTGTATTTGAAATGAAATTCATTTGAAAAATTACTAAAATTTTTTATTTTATATTGATTCCTCCATATAGTCTTCTAATGTCACAATTTAGAAATTTTGCATAACTAGAATTCGTATTTGAGAAAGAAGTCAAGGCAAGGCTGATGCTAGTTTATTTTGAATATGTGTCTCAAAGCCTTAGGGAAATCTGCCATTGAGTTGTAAATTTCTATTATAAAGAAAGAACATGGCTACACTAGGTGTTTTGTAGACCCTCTCTATATTTGCATTTCCCCCTTCACTGTGCAACATAAGAAAGAGCATCTTACTCAACACAAAAGTCCATGAACTATTGTTGCTTCCTCCTACTCCCTTTCCACATTTAGTCCATCAGAAAATGCTGTTGCTTTGATCTCTCATATCCATCCTGAATTCCTTACCTCAGTCTTCCTCTCTGATTGTCACACTGGTCCATGTCCCCACCATCACTACCCTGCAGACCTGCACTCACTAATGCTTCTCCCTGCAATCCATTTTCAGCGCAGCAACCAAGGGCATCTATTTAAAGTCAGTCATGTCTAAAGATAGCACTGTGTGTTAACTACACCAGAACTGGAAAAGAAAAAAAAATGTTCATGTCATTAAAAAGAATAAAATGAAGTCAGTCAACTCTAAATGTTTAAAAATATTCCAGTGCACCTAGAATTTTCTGGACCTTGCATATGCCTCCAACATCTCTCTCTTCCTTATGATTCCACAGGCTCCAACCACACTAAACTTTCTACGGCTCCTGAAATAAGCCTTATCTGTTCCTAGATCGGCAGTCTTGGACTGCTTTTCTCCTAGAGCTCTCTCATCTCAATATTTTTTCAGCAAAGATTTACAAAGCATCTCCTATATGCCAAGCAGTGTTGTAGGCCTTGGGGGTTACCATACTGAAAGCAGCGACATGGGCTTTTCGCCGGCTTACCTTTGAGTCGTGACAGACTCAGGATTTGTAGAACCTTAAGTGAACATAATTTGGCAGGCCCTCTCTACGAAAAGCAACCTACAGTTCGTGGAAGCAAAATTAGTTACAGTAGTCGATACTTATTTGGAATAAGAGCAAAAATTCCAACCACTTTCCAGGCGTTGGAAATTCAGGCCCCTTTCTTCTGAGATATCTGTAAGCAAATTACTAGACATGCCTACATGCTAAGGCTTCCGGATGGCAGCCGGCTTTCCCCTCTTCACCCTGAATAGTTCATAGCTTCTAGAAACTCCCTGCATTTATAGGGACTCCAGGCAAGACAGGGGCTCAAAGTTTAAACTTCATTGACTTCATGGGAAATTGGCCTCCAATCTATGAACAAGACAGATAACATACAATTTATCAAAAAATATTTCCAGACAGTCATAAGTAATAAAACAATTTAAAAGTAGGCAATGTGATACAAAATGAATGGGCAGGTGGAATTGGATATAGTGGCAGTGAAGTCCTTAAACTTGATTCCAGAGTAAAGATCATACAAAAGCCAAACACCTACAAAGGTCACAGTTTCTTTGGTTTCTTGACTACTTCTCTTTCAGAGAATTTTCAGAAGGGATTACATGGAAGGGTAGCAGAAGGCTACATTGTATTTATTATAATATACTACTGTTTTGTATCTTAAAAAAGAGCCATTAAAAAAAAAAGAGCCATTAATTTAGTTTTCAGAGAAAGGAAGGATTTTGTGATGAGAGAAATAAAACTAATAAGGAAAAGTAATCAAGACCAGCAACCATCACTTTTCCTTTGAAATGATGGTGCAGGATCATCTTGTAGAGTATTTAAGGCATACAAACCTACCCAAAGACCTTTTGGAAATTGTCTTCAAAGTCCAGGGTCTCTATTTGAATAGAAGTGCCTAGTGTGGTATCTTAGAGAAATGAATGAAAAGAATGAAGAGGGACTTCAATTTTAATAGAAGACAAAGAGCTAGAGATGAGGAGAAAGAAAATGAAAACGAAAAAAATTAAATTCTCAAGTACCACATCCTAAATGCCAAAAACCCAAAGGCTATATAGCAAGTTACTAAAAGGTATGGTCATTCAGAATCAGAGAGAAAAGAAGATTATCAGTAGCATCATACTGCCTCAATCTGGGATGAAGAAAGAGATAAACACTCTAAATGTTTCTAAACTTTTATTGAACCACTTCTTTTAATCTTCTTGAAATTGAATTTTGTCATTTTACAAGAACTCTACTTAGCTCTGAAAGATTATTTTAACAAAAGAGTATTTCAATTCAGGAGTTTAGAGAAATTAGTCAAATGGAGTTGGCTGTCTGAATGACCAGGCTGGCTTTCATCTTCACTGAGATAATGTGCACAGACACTCAGGAAGGGAGAGCTTTCCCCACCTGCTCTTTCAAATGCTTCTGTTAGAGAAGTTCAGAAAAAAAGGATGCAAACTGGCTGCTGAGAATTTCTGGAATGGAATTCCTTCCATCAGCCTGGTCATCTTTGGTGAGGATGTGAAGGGTAGGGGCTTGGCTAATTTCTTCTTATTTTACGATATAGACAAAATGAGGGTTGCTGGAGGGGAGGTGGGTGGGGGGAAGGGATAACAGGGTGATGGGCATCAAGGAGGGTCCATGATATCATGAGCACTGGGTGTCATATGCAACTGATGAATCACTAAGTTCTACCTCTGAAACGAATAATACACTATATGTTAATTAAGTTAAATTTAAACAAAAAATTTTAAGGAAGATATAGAGCTATGGTTTTAAAAGAAAAGTAAAAATCTGTAAACAAATCTGTATATGACAAAAAGAAAATACCCCTCTTCCCATTTCATGCACAGCCCTTCTCTCCAAAGGTAAGTAATGAGAACAATTTCTTATGGATCCTTCAGGGAGAAGAGGAAAGACACACACACACACACACACACAAATTTATAGACATATATATGCTTAATGTTTTACACAAATTACATTATACACCAAAGAGAGTTTGAAACTTCACATTTTTTTCCATTTGAGTAACTGTTGCCAAATTACCTATCAAAGAAGTGGTATATTTTGTTTTCCTTACCAGTAGTGTATGAATGTATCTATTTCTTCATACCCTCTCCAACACTGGACAGCAAACCTTTTTAATTTTGTTAACCTGAAAGGTGAAAAAGAGCACCATTTTTTGCTTTTGTTACCTTTAATTAGGAAAAGTATGTTTTTGGCTATTTACATTTCTTTTTCCATTAAGTATTTATCATCTTTGCATGTTTTTCTACATATATTTGCATGTTTTTCTGCATTCTTTTTCTTTTATGTGGTCATTTGCATAAACCATTTGGAAATTTAGGAAAATCGCCATTTGTAAACTTTACCTGTTACAAATACTTTTCCAAGTTAATTCTTTCTAAATTTTTTTTTTTTTTTTTTTTTACAAAATTATGCTTAGAATCTCCTTGCAAGTGTAATTTTTTAACTTTTATGGCTTTGGCGTTTGGTGTCGCCTAGAAAGCTTCCCCATAACAAGGTTGTATATAAATTTATCCAATTTTTCTTTTAGTAATTTTATTATTTTATTTTTAAATCTTTGATGTACTTAGAAACAATTTTGATATTATTTATTCCAAATTTATTCATATTTTTTCCAAACCATTAGCAAATTTTTCCAATGTTATTTATGAATCTTTTTTCCCCCTCTGATTTGATATGGCACCTTAATAATATGCTAATTTCCTATAAATAGTTGCACCAATCACTGGATCCTTTATTATGTTTCCTAGGTGTATTTCTAAACTAAAATAACTAAACTAAACTAAACCAAGAATTTCTAAACTAAACCCTAAACTAAACAGTTCAGAGTTTAGAGTTTAGAGTACTAAACTCTTTTAGGTATTTTAACTTGATTACCCATTTTATTATCTGATAGACCAGTTTGCTCTTATTACTTTTCTTTTCCAGGATGGTCCTTTCTATATTTATGTTTACTTTCACAAATTTACTCTGGTAAATTTTATCTAATCTCTACCACCAACCTTTTGGTGTTTTAATGAGATTGAATGGCTTAAATTAGTAAATTAAATTAGCATTAATTGATCACTTTTCTTATCTACCCATAAATGATGTATCATTTCCTTTATCAATCTCAATAGTTTCAAAAATGTACTCATAAAAGTCTTACAAATTTTATACATCTGTCATTAAGTATCTACCTTTTTATAACCATTGTGAATGGGATCTTTTCTTTCTTTTTACCCAACATGTTACTGTTTACTGTTAGAAAATGTTCTGGGGCAGCTGGGTGGCTCAGTGGGTTAAGCCTCTGCCTTCTGCTCAGTTCATGATCTCAGGGTCCTAAGATGGAGTCCCGTGTCGGGTTCTCTGCTCAGCAGGGAGCCTACTTCCCCCTCTTTCTCTGTCTGCCTCTCTGCCTACTTGTGATCTCTCTCTCTGTCAAATGAATAAATAAAATCTTTAAAAAAAAAAAAGAAAATGTTCTGACCTTTGTATATTAACTTGAAGCCAAACGTCTTGCTAAAATTTATGTTATTAATTGTAAGAAGGTTGTTTGTATGTAGTATTTTTTTTTTTAAGATTTTTTAATTTACTCATTTGAGAGAGAGAGACAGAGAGAGCACAAGCAGGGGGAGAGGCAACTCCCCACTGAGCAGAGAGCCCAATGTGGGGCTCCATCCCAGGACCTGGAGATCATGACCTGAGTCGAAGGCAGACGTTTAAACATCTGAGCCACCCAAGTGTCCCTTATGTGTGGTTCTTTAAAATTTGCAAGGTAGACAATCATCTCACCTGCAAATGATAGTTTTTTTTTCCTGTTTTCTCTTTTCTTTTTTTCTTCCAGTGTTTACGCTTCTCATTTCTTTCTCTTGTTTAATTTGTATTCCCTATTACTTCCCGAACAATACTAATAATATTGTTAACCCTGGGAATCCTTGCTTTCATCCTGATTTTATTTTTAATGTTTATGGGGTTTCTCCATGAAGTACTTTCATTATGCTGGGTGTTTGTCAAATATCTTCATTTGAATAGGATAAAACTGATAATCAGTTCTCCTCTTTTTAGGACAATATTGAGTAATTATATTAATTAATTTTCTAATGTGTAAACATCTTTGCATTCTTTTTTTTTAAATTTTTTATTAACATATAATGTATTATTTACCCCAGGGTACATGTCTGTGAATCATCAGGCTTACACATTTCACAGCATTTGCCATAGCACATACCCTCCCCAATGTCCATATCCCTACCCCTCAACCTCCCAGCAACCCTTAGTTTGTTTTGTGAGTTTAGGAGTCTCTTATGGTTTGTCTCCTTCCCCATCCCATCTTGTTTCATTTCTCTTCCCCACCCCCCCATAACCCCCTGCCCTGCCTTTCAAATTCTTCATATCAGAGCGATCATGTGATAATTATCTTTCTCTGACTGACTTCGCTTAGCAAAATACCCTCTAGTTCCATCCACGTCGTTGCAAATGGCAAGATTTCGTTTCTCTTGATGCTGCATAGTATTCCATTGAATATATATACCACTCTTCTTTATCCATTCATCTGTTGATGGACATGTAGGTTCTTTCCATAGTTGGCTATTGTGGACATTGCTGCTATAAACATTCGGGTGCATGTGACCCTTCGGATCACTACATTTGTCTCTTGAGGGTAAATACCCAGTAGTGCGATTGCTGAGTCATAGGATAGCTCTATTTTCCACATTTTGAGGAACCTCCATACAGTTTTCCAGAGTGGCTGTACCAGCTTGCATTCCCACCAACAGTGTAGGAGGGTTCCCCTTTCTCCGCATCCTCGCCAACATCTGTCGTTCCCTGACTTGCTCATTTTAGCCATTCTGACTGGTGTGAGGCGGTATCTCAC
>JAPYYJ010001446.1:0-14152 GCA_028533885.1 Nasua narica | reverse complement strand
ACAGCACTAAGTAGCAATTATCTGAGAACCTGGAAGAAGGTGTGTGTACACCTTCTCTTTCTGCCAAATGAGAGTTCTACTTACCACAGGGGTCTTCAGGGCAGGAGTGCTCAGAGGTTATAGAATAGAAGGTATGGTGGTGGCAGAGGTCAGAGGGACAGGGAAGCCAGTGAGTACAGGTAGACTGGGAACTATGTTTGCCTGCTCCCCTGGCCAGGTGAGCTGGCTACTTCCTCTGGATCACTGAAACAAAAGTCTCATGTAGGTGACCTGTAAGTAAAACAAACTTTTGTGAGTTCTGGGGCTTTGTCTTGAGTAAGGACTCTCCTAGCCCTCAATTCTTGCAAGATCTGAATCAGGTCAGAATCCCATAGAATTCTAGCATTCTAAGCCTGGACGAATTTACCCAATAACATAACAAATTTACCTGGGTCTTCATTCTTGATGTTGCTGTGCGAAAATTTAAAAAAAAAAATGGAAGAGCCATTACTCAGAGCAGGAAAATGTGACTGTGATGTCCTCTTTACTTCTCTTTGCTGGATCCCAGGAGGAGGATCCCGGGCTGGCTGTGATCACCTACCTGGGGCTGGGCCTCTCTCTGCTCTGCCTCCTCCTGGCAGCCCTCACCTTCCTGCTGTGCAGAACCATCCAGAACACCAGCACCTCGCTCCACCTGCACCTCTCAGTCTGCCTCTTCCTGGCCCACCTGCTCTTCCTCACAGCCATCGACCGGACTGAGATCGAGGTACTGACAAGGTCACAAAGGTGCCTCCCCTCTGCCCCAGGCGTGCTCAGTTCTTGGAGCCGTGCTGCACTGATACCTTAATAAAATGGCTTTGGGTCTCAGGGACATTTTGAAGGGTAAGTAGCATCTTTCACATTGACAAAACTAGAAAAGAAACCTTCTTTTAACGACTTCTTTATACACATGAGACTTTTCTCCAGTGGCAAGATATGGGAAGGGTCCTGGGGCCACCCTCCTCCCTGACAATCCCTCCTGGTGACACCTTTCTCCTCCCCCAGGCGTTGTGCGCCATCATCGCGGCTGCCCTACACTATCTCTACCTGGCCTCCTTCACCTGGATGCTGCTGGAGGGTCTGAATCTCTTCCTCACTGCTCGCAACTTGACGGTGGTCAACTACTCCAGCGTGAGCAGGGTCATGAAGAAGCTCATGTTCCCTGTGGGCTACGGAGTCCCGGCTGTAATTGTGATCATTTCTGCTGTATCCAGGCCTCACCTGTATGGAACACCCACGCGGTAAATGCAAATTCCCTACATGATCATGGCCATCACTAGAACCAGAGTAGCATTTTTTTTTTTTTATTATGCCTGAACATAATACAGAGAAGGCACATGAAGTAATAATCCTTAGGACATTTTTCTGGTAGAAAATTATAATAATTAAGCAGCATGTCTTTAAAGCTCTGTCCTTCGAATAGCAAAACTGAAACCAAAGAAGCGCTTAGGACATCATTTAAAAAAATTGAGTCTACTTCTTTGTCCAAATTCTTTACGATGTTCCAATGTTTTTATTTGGAAAAGGAGAGTTGATTTAAATAATGAAGTAATAGATTGTATTGTAGTTAAGATTTATATGGTACTTACTTTATGGCATGCATTTTTAGAACCATTTTTGTATGTGTTCTCGTCACACTAATACTATGAAGTAGGTACAGTCATTTGCCCCATTTTACAGATGGATAAACTGAGCCACAGATAGTTTAATTAGATACCCCAAGGTGCATGGCTAGTAAAGGACAGAGCTTACACTCTGTCATCTTCACTTTTAATACTCAGTTTTGTGTTTTTACTTTTTTAATTGAGATATATTTCACATACTATAAAACTGACCCTTTAAAAGTGTACAGACTAGTGTTTTTTTAGAACAATCACAGTGTCATGCAGACAATCACCACAAATGGTAGTTCTGGAACACTTTCAACTCCTGCACAACATTCCCTCCTCATTCCTGCCACCCTCCTCCACCCCTGCCCCTAGCCACCAGTAATCTACCCTCTGTCTCTGTGGATCTGCCGGTTCTGGATATTTGACGTAAATGAAATCCTACCTGTGGTCTCTTGTGACTGCATTCTTTCCCTTTGTAAGGTGCTTTCGGGGCTCATCCACGTTGTTGTTGCAAGTATTGTGACTTCACCCCTTGTCGTCAATTCCTCCTGGTGGCGATATTGTTTTGCAAATAATGTTTCATTATAATGAGACAGCATTTTGTGTATCTGTCATTTGATAGGCTCTTAGATTGTTTCCAGGTTTTGCCATTATGAATGACGCTGCCATAAACATACATGTGTAAGTTTTTTGTGTGAATGTGTATTTTCATTGGTTTGAGGTGTATATCCATTTGTGGGATTGCTGGGTCCCACAGCACAGCTATGTTTAGCATCTTGACAAACTGCCCTGTGTTTTCCCAAGTGTATGCACCATGGTAGCTTCATATATGCAATCTTTACGTGCGAGTTCTAATTTCTCCACGTCATCAACACTTTATTTTCTACATTTTGAATGTTAGCCCTCCACATGAGTTTGAAGTGATATTGTATTGTGGTTTAGAGTTCAATTTCCTACTAACTAGTGGTGCGGAGTGGCATTTCCTTTGCTTATTGACTATCTACCTACCTTCTTTGGAGAAATGCCTTTTTTAAGTCTTTTACCCATTTTTAATTAGGTTATTTGTCTTTTTATTTTTGAGTTTTGAGTTCTTTTATTTTAAATTTAGTTTTATTTTTTCAGTGTTCCAAGATTCATTGTTCATGCACCACACCCAGTGCTCCATGCAATACATGCCCTCCTCCATACCCACCACCAGGCTCACACATCCCCCCCAACGCCCTCTCTTCCAAAACCCTCAGTCTGTTTCTCAGAGTCCACAGTCTCTCATGGTTCATCTCCCCCTCCGATTTCCCCCAATTCACTTTTCCTTTCCTTCTCCCAATATCCTCCATATTATTCCTTATGCTCCACAAGTAAGTGAAACCATATGATAACTGACTCTCTCTGCTTGACTTATTTCACTCCGCATAATAATCTCTTCCAGTCCCATCCATGTTGATACAAAAGTTGGGTATTCATCCTTTCTGATGGAGGCATAATATTCCATTGTGTATATGGACCATATCTTCTTTATCCATTCATCTGTTGAAGGGCATCTTGGTTCTTTGACAGTTCTTAATATATCCTGGATGTGAGTGCCTCCTTGATACATGATTTGCAAATATTTTCTACCAACCTGTGTCTTTTTACTTTCTTGATAATGTCTTTTAAAGCAGAAAACTTTTAAATTTTGATAAAGTCCAGTTTTTTTCTTTTTTCCCCTTATTTTAGAGATTTTATTTATTTATTTGATAGAGAGAGAGATCACAAGGAGGCAGAGAGGCAGGCAGAGAGAGAGGGGGAAGCAGGCTCCCCGCTGAACAGAAAGCCCAATGCGGGGCTCGATCCCAGGACCCTGAGACCATGACCTGAGCCGAAGGCAGAGGATTTAACCCACTGAGCCACCCAGGCACCCCGAGATTTGTGGGTTTTAAGACCATGTTTACTTTCTTCAGAGCCAATGACAGAGCCTGTCACAAAAGAGTCACTCAGTATTTGTTGATGAATGAATGAATAAATGAATGAATTTGTATAATAGTTCTTTATTCCTAAGGACTAATGCATTTTTTATTTTCTCTCTTGCTCAGCTGCTGGCTCCACACAGACAAGAGATTTATATGGAGCTTCCTTGGACCAGTTTGTGCCATCTTCTCTGTGAGTGATGACATCACAGCATCCTTAATGCTTAGCCGGGGGTCATTAGAAAAGCAGAATTTTAAGAGGGATGACAGGGGCAGGAAGGTCCCTGGATTGTCATGGCATTGTTTGGTTTTCGAAGACTGCTCCTAAAACTACAAATGCTGACACTGTTGCTTGATATGGAAATGACTTAAATGTGGAATTGATGTTGCACAGGCTAGGATACAGATCACAGACTGAAATTTTATTCAATGAACCTTCTGTGGTTTCCTGAAGGTCAATTTCGTTTGCTTTCTGATGACCCTCTGTATTTTGAAAAGCAAACTGTCTTCCCTCAACGGTGACGTATCCACCCTCCAGAACACAAGGTAAGACGGAGAAGAGAGTGACAACCCCACAGACATGTGTGGTCCTAAGGACAAAGCCATGTGCCTCAGCAGCCCCTGACGCTTCTTCTTGGGGTCTGATGAGGAGACCTGGAGAAGAAGATGTGGCTGTCCTTCTACGGCAGCTGGGTCAGACTCAGTGGTCTGCTGCTGACTCCCTGGCCTAAATGTTCTATTCTTTTTTTTTTTTTTTTTCCCAGAGAGAGAGAGCACAAGAGCATGGGGGAGGGGAGGGCTGAAGGAGAGGGAGAGAGAGAGTTTTAAGCAGGCTCTATGCTCAGTGCGGAGCCTGACATGGGCCTCGATCGCATGACCCGGAGATTATGACCTGAGCTGAAATCAAGGGACAGACTCTGAATGGACTGAGCCACCGAAGCACCACTGTTTTATTTTTAACCCAGTTTGTAACTCCCTCAGCAACAGGAAGAATTGGCATTGGTTAATAAACAGTCTTTGGATTTTTGCCAGCAATCTTATGACAAATGTGCAGAGAACATTTATGTTCTCATGAAGCACTTATAAAAACCTGTGACTGCTCTCACAACCCAGCCTAGACTTCCACACCCTACCCTCAGTTGGGCCTCCTCCTGTCCCTCTTCCATTCCTCTCTGTAGAGAAAACCATAGTCAATGTTAGACCTTCTGGGAGGCTTGTATAGTCCTTTGCTCCAGCTACCTTTGTTCAAATTTTTGCTTTTTCTTCCATGTTCTTATTATTATCCTTTCCAAATGAAAATAGAAATCTTCCTTGGCTAAGTGAATCTATTTATTTATTTATTTATTTATGTATTTATTTATTTATGATTATGTTAATCACCCTATAGTACATCATTAGTTTTTTCCCCCCAAATATGTTTATTTTATTTTTTCAGTGTTACAAGATTAATTGTTCATGCACCACACCCAGTGCTCCATGCAATATGTGCCCTTCTCAATACCCACCACCAGACTCGTCCAACCCCCTACCCCTTCCCCTCCAAAACCCTCAGTTTATTGCTCAGAGTCCACAGTCTTTCATGTTTCATTGCCCCCTATGATTTCCCCCCATTCACCGTTCCTTTCCTTCTCACAATGTCCTCTATGATTTTCCTTATGCTCCACATGTAAGTGAGACCATAAGATAATTGACTCTCTCCACTTGACTTATTTCACTCTGCATAATCTCTTCTACTCCTGTCCATCTTGATACAAAAGTTGGATATTCATCCTTTCTGATGGAGGCATAATATTCCATTGTATATATGGACCATATCTTCTTTATCCACTCATCTGTTGAAGGGCATTTTGGTTCTTTCTACAGTTTGGCGATTGTGGCCATTGCTGCTATGAACATTGGGGTACATGTGGCCCTTTGTACTGCATCTGCTTCTTTGGGGTAAATACCCAGTAGTGCAATTGCAGGGTCATAGGGTAGCTCTATTTTTAATTTCCTGAGGAATCTCCACACTGTTTTCCAAAGTGGCTGCACTAACTTACATTCCTACCAACATTGGAAGAGTTCCCCTTTCTCCACATCCTCTCCAGCATTTGTTGTTTACTGTCTTGTTGGTTTTGGCCAGTACATCATTAGTTTTTGATGTAGTGTTCCATGGTTCATTGTTTGCATATAAACACCCAATGCTCCATGTAATCTATGCCCTCTTAATACCCATCATTAGTCATGAGGGAGATTCAAATCAAAATCACATTGAGATACCACCTTACACCAGTTAGAATGGCAAAATTGACAAAGCTAATTGAATTTAAATTGAAAAAAGGACAATTTATAAAAAAAAACCGAAGAAAATAGAAATATCGCCTTTGTTATTTTTTAATTTTTTTATTATGTTCAATTAGCCACTGTATAGTACATCATTAGTTTTTGATGTGTTCAATGATTCATTAGTTACGTATAACACCTAATTGCCTCTGTTATTTTTTTAATGCCCAGGTCCCAGCACAGAACCTGATGAAAAATGCCTCCTCAGTAGTGTTGAATGAATGAAATTCAGGATCTCCATTATAAAATTTTTGAAACTTACTTTCTGAAGTATCCCCATTGAACACTACATCAAAAACTCACGATGTACTATATAGTGGCTAACTGAACATAATAAAAAAAACCATTATGTAGTATCCCTATCCCCCTCAATCCAAATTGAAACTCCACCCTGGTGCCTTGTGGCATTTTTTCTCTAGGGGATCATAGACTGCAAAGATCAAAGCTGATCACCAGTTAGTCTGCGAACTCAGCAGGGGAAAAATGGAGAATCCATGGGTAAAGATGAGAATGGTTGTCATTTTATTGCCCCGGGTGCATCGGGTGCATCGTGAGCCTCCTTCCTCCTCCTACCCAGGATGCTGACATTTAAAGCCACAGCTCAGCTGCTCATCTTGGGCTGCACCTGGTTTCTGGGCATCCTGCAGGTGGGCCCAGCAGCCCGCGTCATGGCGTACCTCTTCACCATCATCAACAGCCTGCAGGGCGTCTTCATCTTCCTGGTCTACTGCCTCCTCAGCCAGCAGGTACCACTGCCCAGTTCCCACCCAGGACTCCTCCCATCCTCACTCCCCTCAGGGAGCTGACCCAAGCATGCTTTGCCTCTGCAGGTCCGGGAACAATACAAGAAATGGTTCAGAGGGATCAGGAAAACCAAAGCCGAGTCTGAGAAATACACGCTGTCCAGCAAGGCCATCTCTGGTTCCTCCAGACCCAGCATGGTAGGACCAGGCATTGCTCCCCGAGCACTCACTAAGTGATCTGCTTGAGTACCCTGCGCTTATCACACTGAACAACTTTGGTGTGCACAAGCTGGTGCCCTAGGGTGGCTCACACTTGGTTTGCTTTTTACTCTTTACCTAGTAATTTAATGTTAGTAATTTAGCCGGTAATGAATTATTAACTGTTGGACTCTTCTATGAAGAGTCCTTCCACCTGCTCTTTGGATCCCATCATTCGGGCCTTCTCAATTATCTTTAACTATTAACGATGGTCTTTTTCTGGAGGTTTGTTTAAGACTGTATTTTGCTCCTTAGGGAACTGCGTTCATCTTACCTCTTACACATCAACACTCTCATGAAACACCTGCTATAGGGCGGGCATGGCTACTAAATAAACAAGAATCCGTGATCTGAAGCAGCGATGCACATTTGACTCCACATTATCCCGTCCTTTCCCTTCCCACCTATATCTCACGGTCACTGAGCGGCAAGTCCCAGAAAGGCAGTCATGGGGGAGGTTGATGTCCATATTTATACATTAAACAGGAGAGTTAGCTGGCACTTTGGACTTTCCTATAAGAATGTCCGACATTTTCAGCACCCTCCAGCCACTGGGAAACCAGGAAGGAAAAGCAGTAATGACATGGGAAAATTCATGGCGATGGTTATACAGAACCAACACCTCCTGGCTTAGATTGAACCGAGTTCTTTACCTATGGTTTCTCACCTCTTCCATTTTCTGTTAAGGACTCCCCTGAGTCTCCCTTCCCATCTAAAGGAGCCTACTCTGCTGCCGGGAAGTCCTCTTGCACGACCTTGTTCACCCAAACTCCATTAGCACTGGTTCTGCCACTGAATCTTTTGTGTTTTCCCCTTTCGCAGCAAATGTTCTCACCACTTAGTTCACAGAGAAAATCGGAGTCATCATGACCATACCTTGTGAACTCTATGCCATTGGGCACACCAGCCAAATATCAGCATGCATCCTGCCCACATTCCCAGATCTGTGCTGCGGTTTCTGTGTTCCTCTAGGAAGAGTGCTTCCATCTGTTCTTTGGATCCCGTCCTTCATACCTTATCAATTATCTTTAAAAAAATTTTTTTCCTATCAATTATCTTTAAATTATTGTTCACACATTCTCTCCCCCTCTCTTCCCTTCCCTCTGGCACCATCTCAATAGTATACCTCTCACAGTCATGGAAACATGTTTGATTCTCTTCTATCTTAAAAGCATGTACTACTTGCCTCCCTTTTAGCTACCAACCAAGAGTCAACTTCTCTGTCTCTATTTCTTGGCCTGAAACTTACTTCCTCCTCCCGTAACCCTTCCAAATATGGCTTCTTTTCCCCATCATGTCACCCTAACAAACATCTCTTAAACATACGATGATCTCTTTGTCCCTAAAAGTGTTCTCAGCAACTTATGACACTATGCATCCTTTCTCATGAGATACTCCATCCTTTTTTTTTTTTAATTTTATTTGTTTATTTGACAAAGATCCCAAGTAGGCAGAGAGGCAGGCAGAGAGAGAGGGGGAAGCAGGCTCCCTGCTGAGCAGAAAGCCCGTTGTGGGGCTCGATCCCAGGACCCCGAGATCATGACCTGAGCCGAAGGCAGAGGCTTTAACCCACTGAACCACCCAGGTGCCCCTGAAATACTCCATCCTTATCTCATCGAGATTCTACTCACACACCCTTCTACGTCATTCTTCCATTCTTTCTAGCTTTTCTTTGTTTCCTTTATAGCTCCATCCAGAACAACTTCAGTCCTTATTAAATTCTTTGCTCCTAGACAGTAGCATCTACTCTTTAGATTAGTTACTACTAGATACAAATGACGGCCATTTATATTTCTCTAGCTCTGATCTCTGAGATCTAGACGAGTATTTCCAGCTTATTTCTCATATCTTGAAAACACCTTTGGCTCAGCCTTCCAGTAGAAGACTTGCAATGTTTACCCTAATTTAATCCTTTCCCCTCATGTCTTTCTCTGTCTGGATGGCACTACATCCATCCTGTGGCACAAGTTCGGACCATAAAAGTTACTCTCAACAATGATTTTATTTCCCACCACAGTCTATCCATTATACAATCCTTGTTTTATCTTCTCAGTATGTCCCCAGTCTGTCCTGCTGGCTCAATCTTCCTCACTCCTCAGAACTGGCTGCCATCTATACTTGCTTGAGCAACTGCAGTATCCTCCTAATTGACCACCCCTTTTTACTCTTGTCACCCTCCCGTGCATCCTTTACACACAAGTCAGAAGGATCTTTTCAAAGCACACAAAAAATCATGTCACTACTTTGTTAAACTCATTACATGTAGGATCAAACCCCAAATCCATAAATCAATGAGTGTTTGCTTGGGTTATCTCCTGCTTTCCTCTCTAGCTTCATCTACCATAAACTCACCATTATTCTAGCCACATCAAATTTATTTCAGTTTTTTAAAAAATATTTTATTTATTATTTGACACACAGAGAGAGTACAATCAGGGGGCTGGCAGTCAGAGGGAGAAGAAGGCTTCTTGCTAAGCAGGGAGCCTGATGTGGGACTCAATCCCAGGACCCTGGGATAATGACGCAAGCTGAAGGCAGACACCCAACCACCTGAGCCACCCAGGCACCCTTCTTTTAATTTTTTAAAGTCACTGTGCCATTTTGGAGCAAAGGATTTGCACATACTCCCTCTCCTTGAACCACTCTTTTGTTTTCCTTGATGCAAAACTATGTAGGTCTTCAGATCTCAGTTCATGTTTCCATTCCTCCAAGAAGCTCTCTCTTCCTGCTTAGATTGGGTCAAATTATCTTGTTTTTCACTCTGATAGCCCCTGTACCTTTCCTGTAGAGCGATTGTCAGAGTCATTTGCTCTTGGTTTTCACTATTTGATTAGTGCCTGTCTTCCCTCTGGGTGTCAGCTCAACAGGCGCCATGTTGGTTTTTCCCTCTAATTTAACCCCAGCATTTCACACAGGGCTAGGCACATAGAAATAAATGCTCAACACATAATTGCTGCATGACTGATTTAATTAAATGAACAAACTGCAGCTGCAGAAGGTGCATGAATTGTCGTGCTTGCCAGTCTCTTTCCAAGTTTCCAAGTGGTCAGTAATTTTCTAGTGAGGACATAAGTGAATGAATAAATGAATGAATGAGTTGCCTGACCATGAGGGGAGTAAAACAGACAAACTACTGATTAGTTTAGGATGCCCCTTTCTCTTGTGAATTTCAAGGTAGCACTCTTCCGTGTAGTCTTATTATTGACCATGATGCCTTTTTAAGACTCATATAGTTCCTTATGATCCAAGAGCATCGTGTAGATCATAGTTCTTAAACCGAAGCAAGTCTGGAATGAAATGCCAGCTCTCTCAAGTGCTTGCTATGTGAACTCGGTCAAATTGCCAAAAACTTTTATTATATATTTATTAACATATTATTTATTTCTTTTAAAGATTTTATTTATTTATTTGATGAGGGGAGAAAGAGAGCACACAATCAGGGAGGAGGGGCAGAGGGAGAGGGAGAATCTGGCTTCCCACTGAGGCAGGAGTCCAACGTGGGGCTCAATCCCAGGATCCTGGGATCATGACCTGAGCTGAAGGCAGATGCCCAAATGACTGAGCCACCCAGGTGCCCCTAAAAATTTTAAATCATCCATTTATTTTAAATTCATCCCTCCAGCCACGTTCTTGTCTTTCCTGCACATGAGATAGTTGTCTTAGATTACCTCAATCAGTACTTCTTCCTTGCTTCCATGTGTAGGTTTTCACATGGCTCGTGCATTGGTGGTGGGGGGCTGAACACCTCCCACACACATTGTAGATGTTGGTTCAGCCAAGGATGGGGAATAAAATCAAGTAACAACTAATGTAGCATCTCTCACTATAGGTGATGCCATCATACAAGCGGAGGGATCAGGACATACATCTCGAAACAGATAGATCATTTTTTTCCGTAGCACATTTCATTGCTCTTACCTTCTGTAACTTGGGGGTTAGAAAATGTAGGGAGATGGGACTTCTGGAGAAGGCCAGGGTCTCACATAATGTAATCTGATATGGCCTTTTGATCTTACTGTGACATATTTATCTGGCAGGGAAATTTTGTGATTGAAGGCTTCTTAAATTTCTTATTTCTTTTTTTTCAAAGGAGACTTTTAAAAAAGATTTTTTAATCTATTTGAGAGAGAGAGAGCATGAGTGGGAGGGGCAGAGGGAGAAGGAGAGAGAATTTCAGGCAGACTCTGAGCTCAGCATGGAGCCCAGTGTGGGGCTCATTCTCATGACCCTCATCATGACCTGAGCTGAAACCAAGAGTTGTCATGTAACTGGGTGACTGAGCCACCCAGATAAAATCATCTTTCTGTTGTATTTTATATAATCTCTAAAATATTGTCTTTTCTAGGTTAATTAAAAAATCTATGGAAAGTTGGAGCTATTATTCTCTGAGCCACTGAGAGGATAAGCAAGACTTTGTAGTGTGTGTTTCAAGAATTCACCATGTCAACAATGTGAAAGAAGTCAACCGCATTTGACACTCAAGATCTGCAGAATCTGGAATTTTTCTGTGTCCTTCAGTGTGCTCAGAAAACTTTCAACATATGAAGGGTCAGCTGTGGCCCAATTTCTTGGTCGCTTTAGGTTACATCCTTTTCTGAAGCCTACAAAGGCTCTTCCAGATGCTGAACATCAGTGAGCAGGAAAACCCAGCTCAACAGATTTTCCTAACAGCAACATCCACAAGAATGGAAATGTTCACACCAGAGTCTGGATTTTATAGTTTCTTTGTTCTGTTTTCTGTGTGCTTAATATTCACTCGTTGAAAGATATTGTTTTTCTAAGTCCAAGGCAGAAATCAAGAGAAACACAGGTTTTGCCTTCACTGAGATTTCAGGGGGAAATAAAGTGATTTTGTTTTGCAGCTGGAGTTGACTCAGAGGCTGAAAGATTCCTATAATACGCGTCTCTATAGCTGGATAATTGAAATATAAACCGTTTCACAGACCCATCTTATTTCATCCTTACATGATGATACAGATAGTTTGAAAACTCAGATGATGATATGTATGTTTTAGGCTTTGTGGGCCAGTGTATTAGTCAGGCTTGTCCAGAGGAATAGAACCAACAGCACACACACACACACACATACACACACACACACATTTTGATGAAGCGATTTATAGCAAGGTATTGGCTCACATGATTATGAAGCTAAGTCCCACAGTCTGCTGTCTGCAAGCTGGACACCCAGAAAAGACTGGAGTGTAGTTTGAAGGCCTAAGAGCCTGAGAGCTGATGGTGTAGATTCCACTGTGTCTGAAGGCCTGAGTACTGGGTGTGTTGAGGGTAGAAGATGGATGCCCCAGTCAAACCATCAGGTTGAGTTAATTCAACCTTCCTCCATGTTTTTATTTTATTCAGGCCCTCAAGGGATTCGATGATGCCCATCCACATTGGAGAGGGCCTTCTGTTTTACCCAGTCCAATTCAAATGCTAATCTCTTCTGGAAATATCCTTACAGATTCACCCAGAATTCACATTTAACCAGTTATCTGACATCCTGCGGCCCAGTCAAGTTGACATATGAAATTAAGCATCACAGCTAGAATCTATAGCAACAATTTAACTCTGCCATTGTAGCATGAGAACTGCTATAGATACTCATAAATGAATGATGATCATGACTGTGTTTTAATAACAAATATTTGGGGATTCAAGGAATGTTCTCTGTATAACCCCGATACTATCACTATTCCCAAGAAAATTAGCAACAATTTCATAATAACTTTCAGTGTCTGACACATATTCCAATTATCCTAATTGCTTCCAAAATGTCATGGATAGCTGTTTATCTCAACCAGAACCCCGCTAAAATTGACACTGAATTTGTTTGTAATGTCACCTTCATTTCTTTTAATGTAGAGCAAGCTCTAGTCACTTTTATTTTTATTTTTTCCCAAATACTTTTATTTTTTCAGTGTTACAAGATTAATTGTTCATGCACCACACCCATTGCTCCCTGCAATACATGCCCTCCTCAATCCCCACCACCAGGCTCGCTCTAGTCACTTTTAAATGATATGATTTGAGAAGAGGCCAGGCCAATTGTCTTGTTGAATGCTTACATTCAGGATTTACCTGACGGTTTCTTCATGATGTCATTTAAATTGTTTTGTCCTCTGTATTTCGTATATATTGAAAGTTAAGTCAAAAAGGACAGAGAGCAGCAAGCTTCTTCTATAAAGGGCCAAGTAGCAAATATTTTGGGCTTTGTAGCCTTACAGCCTCTGTCAAAACTCAACTCTGACACTGTAGCTTGAAAGCAGCCATAGACAATGAATGGGTGTGGCTGTGTTCCAATAAAGCTTTATTAACAAAAACAGGCAGCTCCCTGGATTTGGCCTGCATCTTCTCCTTTGCCAATCCACAGCCTAAAGTTTGGATTAGACTTCAGTTAGACTGATTTGTTAATAATTCTTTATTTCCTAAAAATGGGTTGTTGTAATTTCATAACATATCAGGAGATATATAAAGTCAGTTTGCCCACCACTGATGATATTAAGCTTCGTCATTAGTTTCAGATGCTGGCTGTCCAGATCTCCATGTTGCAAATGTACCCTTTGTCCTTTGTAATTAATCAGTGGTCTGTGAGGTGATTCTTTGAAGCTGTGGTCCCAGCCTGTTCTCCAAAGCCTTTTACTCCATGCTTTTCGTGGCCATTTATGGAATATTGAAAGAACCATGCTCTTTTAATTCTGTTGTATTTTCTGCATCCATTCGATGATCTTTTAAAGTATCACTATGAACTCATGGATATGCTTATTTAAAACATAATCATGTACGGTCATTTTCTTTGATGTTCAAATTGATACAGAATTGGTCAGAGGGAGCCCTCAGGGAGTTTCTTGTAGGTGTACCTGCTCTGAATTTATATCTGGCTTAGATTGCATGATGAGGGTGAAATAAAATGTTGGTGGGAATGCAAGTTGGTGCAGCCACTTTGGAAAACAGTATGGAGATTCCTCAGGAAATTAAATATACAGCTACCCTATGACCCTGCAATTGCACTACTCGGTGTTTACCCCAAAGAAGCAGATGCAGTACAAAGAAGGGCCACACGTACCCCAATGTTCATAGCCGCAATGGCCACAATAGCCAAACTGTGGAAAGAACCAAAATGCCCTTCAACAGATGAGTGGATAAGGAAGATGTGGTACATCTATACAATGGAATATTATGCCTCCATCAGAAAGGATGAATATCCAACTTTTGTATCAACATGGACAGGACTAGAAGAGATTATGCGGAGTGAAATAAG
>JAPYYJ010001445.1:0-14153 GCA_028533885.1 Nasua narica | reverse complement strand
AAAAAAAAAGAAATCTTCAATGGTAAAATCTTTTCTATGGTTGTGGAGATTTTTCCCTGTGGTTATCACTCCATGACACAGCATTTTGGAGGTCTTATTTATACACCATTGTCTCCCTGCAGAGGGTCACTGAACAGTAGTTCCTTACATCACAAGGATTCTCTCTTAATTTCTTGATCTTCATTGGGGCACTTTTGGATTTGCCATATCTGGCTTATTCAATAGTGTATAAATCAGGGTTCTCCAGAGAAAGAGAACCAATAGGGGTGTGTGTGTGTGTGTGTGTGCACACGTGCATGAGCACACATGCACATGAATGCATGTGTGTTGTATTTACATATTTATATCTACCTCAATATCTATCTATTCATCTATGTACCTATGTATGTTATCTATGCATCTCTCTTTCTCTCTCATATATCCACTGAACATCTATCTATATAGAGAGAAATTTTAAGAAATCAATTCACAAAGTTGTGGGGAATGTACAAGTCTGAAATCCACAGGACAGGCCAGTAGGCTAGAAACTCAGGCAAGACTTGCTGCAGGCTTGAGGCAGAATGCTTTTTCTTCAGGAAACCTCAGTCTTTGCTCTTAAGGCCTTTAAAAGATTGGATGAGGCCTGCTCACCCTACCAAGGGTAATCTCCTTCACTTACTGTCAGCTTATTTTAGATGTCAAGGGTATCTACAAAATATCTATGCAGCAACACCCGGATTAGTGCTGGATTAAAGGGCTGGGTGGCCATCTTAACCAATTTGACACATAAGACTATCAAAAAGAGTTTGATGAAGAGAAAAACATCATGGGGGTGCCTGGGTGGCTCAGTCAGTCAAGCATCTGCCTTCGGCTCAGGTCATGATCCTGGGGTTTTCAGATCGAGACCCAATCTGGACTCCCTGCTCATCAAGGAGTCTGCTTCTTCCTTTGCCCTCTGTCCCTCTCTTCCTCCCACCGCCCCCCCCCCCCACTCTCTCTCCCTCTCAAATAAATAAAATCTTTTAAAAAGATAGAGGAAAACATCATGGAATGGATGGAAAAGAAATTGTTGGAATGCTTCCTGGAGAAAGTAGGAATTGATTGGAAAGGTTTCCATTGAGGTTGATGCTGTAGCATTGAGACTACAGAGCCTTGCTTTGGGGAGATCTCCGAGTTCCTTTTATTCCACTGCTGGTAACTTTACTCTCCTAGACTCAACAATGGCCTTTTACCTAGTGTCACCTGTTCTTGCTCAAAAGAGATTTCTCTAGGACCGCTAAATCATTTTAAGCTTAATTTAGACCACGATTGGTGTTAAATGCTCCTTAGAAGTATCAAGTCACCAAACCTATATATTTGCTGACTTTTTTCAAGTGGTCAGTTTCCCAGTTTCTATTCATCTAAAATATGCTTTCTCCTGACAGTGAAAATGTTGGCAGATAAATTAAACTGTCATAAAACAACAGAGGTGACCTCAGGCCTATTTACTCACTACATCGTGTCATTAGGAATTAATCCGACTTTTGGTGTTAAGAAATAATTTTCATTCTTTTTTTAGATATGCATTTTATCTCTGAGTAACTTTCAAAGGAAAGAAATTCATAATTTTCAATATATAATGGATTTCTATAAGAAAAATAAAATAACCCACATGGTTGTAGACACATAGATGTGCGGTATCTGGCATAGTGCACTTGCATCTTAGTGGAAGAAACCCCAACTCAAATGATTAAAGAGAGTACAGCTTTAAAAAAAAAAAAAAGAAAGAAAGTACTGCTTTTAAGTCTGGAGTCAGGGCAAGCTTTGCAATGGCTTGATACTAGCTCAAAGGCGCACCAAAGACCAGCTCTTTGCATGTCACCTCTCTGCTTTTTACAGTGTGATTTTGTTTTAAAGGCTGGCTCCTCCAATCACCACATAGCTGCCAGGCTTTCACATCCTCATTTAGTTAGAGGAGACAGAGAGACAGGGAAGGAACAATATTTCTTTTTCACCAGAAAACAAGTCTTGGACTTTTGTTACCCTGATGTCCAAAGGAGGAAAAAGAACTACTCTGCTTGGCTTGACAAGTTAGATCCTACCTCTGGGGCTGGATGTGAGGCCATCTTATTCACAGCATATTGCTATTCATCAGAGGAGGGGCACAATGAATTCAGGGGAGACTCAATGTCCTATATATATATTTTAGAAAGTACTTGGATTCACTTTTCCTTTAAAAACTTTGATATGAAAACTTTGTTAGTTGAATTCAAGGTTACTTTTCTCAGCCATGACATACCTTACATTTTATGTGTGTGAGGAGAATGTTGAACATTTGGAAAACAACTCGCAAAATACTTTCTTTGGTTGTCAAAATGGAAAAGTTGAGCATACATTTTTCTTCTTTGAGAAGCAGTAAAATTTCTCCTTATCATTTAAGAGTATATGTGAAGTAAAAAATTGGAATAAACTAAAAAGTCAGTCATTTAAATATTTATCCTTATCCCTTCACTCCATTCCTTTTCTCTCATTTTCCTTTCATCCATCCACACAATAAATATAACATGGATGTGAGGAAAACTAAAAAAGCATTCTATTTTATCATTAGTAAGTACTGAATAATTACAATGGCTGTCTATGGTAAATCCAAAAGTTCCTTCTGTATGCTATGAATCTTGCCCAAGCATCAACAATTCTGAGGAAGACCTACCCACAATTAAGGTTGGGCATTGGGAGGGAGAACTTACTTTGTAATGGAATCCCCATGTTTTCACCATAATGGGGTTTTAAACTCCCATTCCCAACTTCTAGTTTCTGTCACCATCCTTGTTAGGAACAAACAGTAGAGCCTGATTTATTAGGAGAAGGGTAATCATAAAAACTTCACATATGTGTATCAGTGTGCACATGTGTTTGTGTGTGTGTGTGTGTGTGTGTATTTGTGTACATGCATGCACTGACATCTATTACCATTCTTTTCATTGCTACTCTTTTGATAATGTTACAAGTAGCTTTTGAACTAGAGCCAGCTCTGTACTTTGGGAGCACTTATACTTTATTAGACTTATAAAAATGGCCTGTTCTTAAAATTTTCTTTTAGATATCATTATTTGAATGGCTAAGTTTGCATGAACCTTATCCATCCCATCTTAGAATCATCAGCATGTACCATCACACAGAAGGAGGTCCCCCACCACACAATGAGGTTATATAACATGGCACAAATTGAGTTCCACTGGAGGTGGATGTTTATCTCCTATACCAAACTCTTATTATTAATAACCAAGGTTTACTAGAAGCTATATGTCTTTGTATCCGAACTTATCCCTGGAGAGGAAGTAAAACTCTTGTCTGAAATTTTTTAAGTGGAATGGGAGAGGGAAACCTTGGAATACAAAGCTGAGTCTATTCCAGGCACTCTGTTCCTTCCAGGGGTGCAGGGCCAGGGTGGTTTAGAGGGCCACCTCTGAAGAGATGAGTGAGGAGCAAAAGGAAAGAAAATCTGACGTCATGGAGCCTGGATGGGTGGTAAGTTCAGTCCCTTTTTCCAGGCATCACTTTCCAGGCCACAGCAAAAACAGGAAGGAAGGATGCCCTCTTAGACCAGAGTGAATGGGTCTGTGTCTGTAGGAGTCAACTGCATTAGCAGATGGGATATCGGGAAACCTGCAACCTGGGAACGACATCAGCCTGAAATGGAAAAATCCACCATGGCCCTGTAAATATTAAAATAGGGAGACTTGTGGGTATTTAAAAAAACATTTGGATCCCAGAGCAAGAGATCCTGTGGATTAAATCTCTCTTCTAATTCCTTTCACTGTTTTTCTAACCTCTTGTTTTCCCAGCCACTGGGGAAAAGTTTTCTGGTCTTATTAACAAGTCTTTACCTTCTTTGGAGGTAGAGGTGAGAACATAGGGCAGGTACACTTCAGTCTATAACCTTCTTTGAAGAACCTGGCACTTCCTTGCCCTCTTGTCCCTACAGCTCTCAGAGCCACAGACCAGGAGATAGAGACACCCAGGGACAACCCTGGGGGTATCTGGGATGGTATAGAGAACTACTAAGGTTCTAGGACCTTCCACAGGTTTTCAAAGGGTTAGCATATCAAATCCCTCCACTTGACTTGCTTCCCTTAAGAACTGCTCAACGCGGGTGCCTGGGTGGCTCGGTTGGTTAAGCAACTGCCTTCGGCTCAGGTCATGATCCCGGAGTTCCGGAATCGAGTCCCACGTTGGGCTCCCGGCTCCATGGGGAGTCTGCTTCTCACTCTGACCTTCTCCCCTCTCATGCTCTCTCTCACTCTCTCTCTTTCCTAATAAATAAATAAATAAATAAACAAACAAACAAACAAATAAATAAATAAATAAATAAAATCTTAAAAAAAAAAAAAAAAGAACTGCTCAATGCTTAATATCCCAGACTTGTCTGGACTTTCTTTTTCACTGGTGGTTTCCCAGTCTTGACTGGTAAGCTCAAAAAGAGATGCAGAAGGCAAGTTGTCTATCATAGCATGCTCAGTCCCTTACAGGACAAGGGCCATGTATCAGAAATTATATAAAAACTGAATAGTTTCCCAAAATGTCCTCTAGTTTTAATTGTAAAGAGAGTTTCTTTAAAAATCCTCATTTATGGGTTTGCTTTGGAACATTCTCTTGGGAAAACCTGGGGGTGGGAAAGTCTTTGTGTTTAGATTCAACCTTTCCCCCAGAGATCATAATGAGGAAGGAAGGGAGCAGATGTGCACATCCCATCTGCCCAGCTGAGGCCAGTCACCTTCCTCCTTCTCATTACCTAGCGGATGTCCAACAGCATGGGGCCCATCCCTTAGCAGATGTGCTGACATAGAAATGATGCATTAGGCATTATTGTTCCTAATATTTGCAGGACTGGAGCAAGAGTAAAAAAGAGCCTGAGGCCAAGCTCCCTCTTTGTGCCACCCCTAATACTGCCTTGTACCTTGAAGGGCCACCAGCACATGTGTTTGTACTCCTCAGCCTGCAGGTCCTAATGCTGTCCCATCCTTCTTCCCCAAAGAGTCACCCTCTAAACCCTCTTCCTGACTAGAGATGTATATACCTGCCATGTGGTCCTTCAGTACTACAGACTTGGGGAAGATAGTTCCACCTAGGATGATCTAGTCAGAGAATTCCTAGGTTCCAAGAACCTGCACCATGACCTAGAAGGGAAGAGGTGCTGAATGGGCACATCTCCTGGCCCAAGACTTCTTGAGTAGAATTCTCTAAAACAAAGTGCTGCAGGTAGAGGCCCTGGATGCCTGGGTCCAAGGGTTAGATTCAAGGTCCTCTGAATTCAATGATTCCTCCCATGACACAATCAGTTTCATGATAAATCTTGCACAATATCAGCAAAAGTCATATATTGTGTTTGTACTTTCCATAAACTTGAATGTGGTCATCTTTGATAGCTTCACAGAGCTTTAAAAATGCTTTTCCAGGGAATTCCATTTTTTATGGACTTAAAAAAAAATATTGTCTTTCCATTATGATACAGTTCCCTTGGTTTCCACTGTTGGTTCACAACCTTAGGAGCTCCCAAGTGAAATCCAAAACTGATCCCCATACATGCAGAGCAAGGAGAGACTGAAGAAAGAGGCAGACCTCTCTAGATTGGTAGTTGGCCATTTTAATAAGCAAGGGAGGATACGTATGTGGCTTGTCTTGATGGCTGCAAGAATAAATTTCCCCACCCATGAGCCATCATTTCAGAGTTTATATACAATCCTTAATGGGGTCCAGTCACATATACAGTCCAGATAGTTTCAATAACACATTACTCTCCCAAGGTTGTATCCTTAAAGTGGCTCTGGTATAGCAATGGTGGGCAAAATGCACATTCCAAAGAGAGGAGAGGGGTAAGTAGCCTCCAATTGCCCAGGTCCAGTTCTTAGGTCAGTTGGTGGTCATGTTCTCTTGATGATCTCCTCTAACATCTCAGATATCCTATATCCCAAGATGTGGTTCAGGTCACAATCAGTAGTTTTTAGGGGAGGATGCATTTAGAAGATATTTGCGAATGAGACCCATTCACTTCCATAAAAAAAAGGCCCTGGAGAAGCTACCAATATATTTTCATACTAGCCTTGCCTCCAAATTGTTCTCCTGACCCCATGTGGTTTGTCCTAGATAGTTTTCCTTATTTGAGCTGTTGACTTTCATTTTCTGAGTTCCCAAGTACCATGGCTCTGCAGGATGATCACTGAGGTGCTTCCATGATGGGGCCATGAATGGCTTCCATGATGGGATTAGAACTTTTTCATTTTTTTTTTTTTAGGTTGTCCTCTTTCGTGTCTTAGATATAATTCCCTCAAAGTCTCCTACTGTGAATATGTCAGTAGCTGTTAATGATTCCTCACATAACACATTTGCATCGTCATAAGTAGTTTTGGAACTATGTGTTATCTCAAAGACATTACTGCTGCTGATTTTAGGTACTGCAGTGTTTACTAATAGAGAGCATATTATTTGAGAAGCTGGGCTCTTCATACCTCTGCCACCTGGGATGAAAGAGGCCTGATAAATTATCCAGAAAAATACTGATATATTGCAACTACTGTCCTTCTGACTCATTTCACATCTCTGTAAAGACCTCACTAAAACTGGGATCAGAACTTTGGTCATGCCTCAGTTCTAATAAGGTCACTACATTATTCATTTGGCCAGGGAGTAAGGATGCTGGCACCAGGGAAAAGTATTATATAATGAAGTATGTTTTTACTTAGCAGATTACTCACAGTCAAGTTTTGATCTACGGATTTTAACCAGGAAGAAGGAATGAAGCCAGGCTGATTGAGAGGGGAAAGGGGGGGGTGCTGTCAGAGGCATGTCAAAACGCAAGGATCTCATTGAGGTGCGCTAAGCAAACAGTGCATTAGATCATGTGAGCAAGGAAAGACTTCACTCACCAGCCACCTCAAAGTGCCACTCAGGTTCCGAGTCCTCAGACAAGCTGACTTCCAAGAGGCTGGCAGATCACATGGTCTGGGCGTTTGTTTCTTCTTAATGGCATTGTTCCCTGGCTTACGAACACAGCCATTCTACCTCAGAGATTCATCCTTCCCAGAAAGGCTGGCTGGAACCAAACTCCAGCTCTCTTGTAGCCCTTTAACAGGTCTCATCTGGTACTAAACTCCAGGCATGCCATGGAACACTCAGGCTTTGACTCTACAATAAGCATTCAGAATTTTTTTTCTTTTTTAAAGAAAAGTTACTTTAGATCCCAAAGGTATAATCAGATCTATTCATAACCTTGCTTTGAGGAAGGACAGGTGTAAAATCCAGGCCAGCTAGCACTTGAACAAGCAGGTTATATAGTCCCATTTGGTACTGCTAAGACTTTGATGCTCCTGGAATTTTACCTGGTTTTCTTTTGCACTGCATCTTGGTTAAATGCTGTACTTTTGAAACCTCTGGGGACCAGTCAGTGTTTGTACTTGTAAGCAACAGAAAAACATCTGTTTGACTTAAACAAAACTGACCAAGGCATAGCTACACAGCCTGGAACAACATCCCAACCAGTGCTGCAAAACCGGTCCTGGAAAGACAGCTCTACTGCCACTGCTAAAATAGATGCTGCTCCTGATTCTGCCAGCTCCAGACTCTAGATGCTCCTACTGTTGTGGCCTTGGAATGCAAATTTTGCCCAATGGCCACTCTTTCCAGTTCCATCTATGTGAAGCTGCTAGTTTCCCATTCAAAGTCTCCGGGGAGAAGACTTTCCATTTGATTGCAGGAAGTCAGACTAGAGCCCTGCCATAGCTACAAGAGACGAATATCTTCAGCATCAAGAGTGTGAGGTAGGCCTGCCTCCCACTGAGAGTCAGAGAAATTCTCTAGACATGGGAGGAAGGTTCAGATATTGAGCAGCCAAAAAGAGTAACAGATATCCACTACCCTTTGTCAGATCTTGCCTTGACTGCCATGTACTTATTCCCAGCTTGAAGACATTCAGTCATTCAACATACATTTATCAAGCACTTGTCAAGAGGCAGGTACTGTGACTACATTTATGGAGGAATATATAGGTAAAAGAAAATGATGGTCTTCTCAAGTAGCCCCCACTTTAGTTGGGAAGGTAGACAAAACAGAAAATAAGAAAAGAATAATGGGTGTTTGACATAAGTAAGCACTGGGGTACCCAATCAGAGGATCTGACACATAAATGAAATTTTGAAAAATAAGTGGAAATTACCAGAGCAAAAGTGGGTAAGGGTGTTTCAGAAAGAGACACTTACTATGGCTGCATGAAGGAACCTGTTAGGGAATAGGGGTGGAGTGACAGGCAGAACAGTTCAAGAGCTTTGCATGCCTTATTGAGGAGTTTGGATTTTATACTGAAGATCACAGATAATTACTGGGAAATTTTAAGGAAACATCCCTTTATCATGAGAAATTAATTGTCCAGGTAAGGAGACCACTTGGGAAGTTCCTACAGAAACCTAGGGAATAAATAATGATATATTCAAGAATGGTGTAATTGAGGAGATGTTTTGGAGATAGAATTGATAGGACTTGATAACTGATTAAATGTGGAATTTATAAGAGAAGAAGTTATGGATGATTTGTTGCTTAATGGGTTGGGCAATTATGGGGAAGTGATGTTATAGATTTGGGAGGGAGAGGATGTGTTTGAATTTGGACACATTGAGTTTGAGGTGCCAATGAGGCACTAGTGTGGACATGGTTGGGAGGCAGAGGAACATGTCAATATGAACTTTAGAGGGTAGGCTAAGCCAGAGATAGAGTTTGGAAACCAGTATTGTCTTGGTCATTGTTGAAGTTATGGAGTGGCTGGATAAGTTAGGGCAAATCTGAATGGATGGATGAAGGAGGTCCAAGGATACCATATGGGCATAGACCACCAGCATTTCAAGAACAGAGTAAAGAGACCAGACCCTGTGACGAAAATGAGAGGAGTCAAACTAACAGAGGAAGAAAGAAAACCCAAAGAGTGTGAAAGCTAAAAGAAGAGATACTTTTAAGAGGGAGGGAGTAGAAAGGTCAAGAGACAGAGGTCTAAAAACTGTTCATTTGGTTTTGGTAGAAAGACAACTTTAGTGACTTTTAAGAGAGTTGTTTCACAAGAGAGTGTTAGCTGTGAGGACTACAGTGAATGTAGGAGAAAAGGAAGGTTAAACAGTGGAGATAAGAAATGTAGACTATTTTTCAGCAAGTTCAGTTATGAAAGAGGAGAGAGAGAATGAGCACAGGAGCTAAGGAGTGATATGGGATTCAGGGAGGAATTGCTAAAATTTGGCCATACTACCAATCCAGCATTTTATTACCTGGCCAGATACTGATCTTTAAATCCATGCAATATACTATCCCTCCTTACTTTTTCTCCCATGGTTGAGCCAACGGTAAAAAGGGAAACAACTCATCCACCATTTAAAAAATATTTAGTGAACACCTACTATATTCCAGGCACTGTTTTAGGTTCAGCAATGAACAAAACAGATAGTAATTGTTATTTTCATTAAACCAAGGTGGTACCCCTGGGAGTGTAATAAGTAAAGTAAATTATACAGTATGTTAGTGATAAAATGCTAAGGAATAAAAGAAAAAGTAGTCAGGTAAAGGTGACATGTGTTTGACTTGTTATATGGTCTGGGGAGGGTAGGCTTCACTGAGAAGTGACATTTGAGCAAAACTCTGAAGATAAGTCAAGTCCAGGAAAATTTCTTAACTGTCAGCAGACAGGTAGCAGAAATCAAAGAATGGATGGAAGATCACGGTACCAATGCTTCTACTGACTCAAAGAAGACCACTACTGACAAAGGTGCTCCTTCCATTTCTAAATCTCAATAGCAATGTGTCTATATTCATATAATTTGTCTTTGGCAGTGATTTTCATGTCTTTTAATTTTTTTTAAGGAAAATTATATATCCTTTTCAAAGGAAATTTTATTTGAAAACCCAATATATAAAACAGATAAAAACAGAGCCACCCTTGGGATTCAAAGCTCCCTTTGTTGCCCTCTCAACCTCCCAGGGGAAATGAATCACAATGGTCTCTAAATGTGAAGAGCTTCTCTTCAGGTCAAGCCTCCCCTTGTTGGTTAAGCCATGTCTTCACCTGGAGACATCCTGCCCACATTACTCAATCCTGTATGGTACACGTGTCTTTGTATTTCATGGACTCAGTTCTTTTTGGGGAGGAAAGGAAGAGTGGTTGGTGGGCTCTTTGACATCTCTCTCTAAACATGACCATTAGTTTATTAAACCAAAGTCATTAACAAAAAAGAAGAGAAGATCAGTTTGGTTGCCTAAAGAGAGAGTTCTTAATTACAACCAAGATCAATAATGCACTTAATAAGCATTACCTGTTGTCAAAACACACATTGAATCTGGTGTGAGATCCAGGTTCTTTTAACTGTCCAAGCTTCTTTAGAGAAACAGTTAAAACATTGCTCACAGATGATTCTGTAGCACTTGCTAAGCCATACAAAATTTATTCAGAAAGTTGGGAAGTTATGTGTGGAAAGAAGAGGAAAGGATAATATCAGCTTGTCACATGTGACATCAGAAAAGAACTAACAGTGCTGGGGTCCAGGTTTAAAGGAATTAACTAGTGGTTTTTTAGGAATTATATTTTTAAAAGGACTCTTATGGAGTCTGTGTTTGGTGGGGGTGAGAGAGGGTGCCCTCTGATTTTCCTGGAGATACAGACATTCACATCTTTCTCCACTCAGTTTGCTTTTCTTAACAGAATTTTTTTGTAGGCTAGTGTGGTGATCAAACTGGATGCTATCTGGCCTAAAACACAGAGCTCCTCTCCTCCTTTGTTCCCTCCCGCCCCCCAGGATGGGGGAGACAATCCCCTCTTGCAGGCTCACTCTCCTTCCACCTCCAGATCAGGTCCTGGCTTCAGGCATCACTACTCTGACACTCTAAGCCTCTCCCATTTTTTGTTATCTGGCTTTTGCCTTGTTCCTTGGGCTTGATTGTTTTGACAATCTCTTCAATACTTCAGGTCCTACCTTGCTCTTTCTATTCTTCATTCTCTAGTCCAGAGTCCTGCCCCTGACTGGGGACCCTGATGTTGGCTGGCATATTTTCTGCTACTTCCCTGATACCAAAGCCATGGGGAGCCCTACCATAGTGCTGCCTGGTTGTTGGGAAATCCTCACATCCCATGCTGACCGCTGTTGGGGCTTAATCGAATCTTGTCATAGTCTTATGTCATTTCCTGGTCACTAAACTGGGCTTCATCTCAAGACCTATTAGAACTTTTTTTTTTTAGAGAGACAGAGTGAGAGACAGAGTGAGCAGGGGCAGGGAGAGGGAAAGGGAGAGAATCTTAAGCAGTCTCTACACTCAGTGCAGAGCCTGACCCAGAGCCCAACACAGCACTCCATCTCACAGCTCTGAGATCACAACCTGAGCCAAAATCAAAAGTCAGAAACTTAATTGACTGAGCCACCCAGGTGCCCCTCAGAACTTTTTTAATATTTTATTTTTTTTAAGATTTTATTTATTGATTTGACAGAGAGAGAGACATCGAGAGAGGGAATACAAGCAGGGGGAGTGGGAGAGGGAGCAGGGAGCCTGATACAGGCTCGATCCCAGGACCATAACCTGAGTATTCTGGGATCATAACCTGAGCCCAAGGTAGATTCTTAATGACTAAGCCACCCAGGCAACCACCCCCTTGAACTTTTTAAAATCACAAGTGACAGAAAACTAATCTAAGCTTGCTTAAGCTAAAAAGAGGATGTACTGACTTGTAGCTTATTTTTTTTTACAGCAATTTTAGGTATTCAGAAAAATTGAGCATAAAGTACAGAGAGTCTCCATACACCATCTCTTACACCATATGTCCCCTGAATAGTTTTCTCTATTAATATCTTGTATTAGTGTGGTACATTTGTAACAACTGATGAACCAATATTGATACATTATTATTAACTAAGTCCATGCTTTATCTTAGGGTTCACTCTTTGGGCTGTACCCTCTATGGGTTTTGACAAGTAGATAATGACACATATCCACCAATGTAGTGTCACACAGAATATTTTCACTGCCTTAAAAATGCCCTCTGTTCCACCTAGTCATACCTTCTTTCCTCCACTTAATTTTGCCTTTTCCAAAATGTGATATAGTTGGAATCATACAGTATGTAGCCCTTAGCCATTTCATATTGGCTTCTTTCACTTAACAATATGTACTTAAAAAACAAACAAACAAACAAAAAACAATACGTACTTAGGTTTCCTCCACGACTTTTTGTGTCTCCACGGCTCTTTATTTTATATCTGAAAAATAGTCTATTGTATGGATATACCATAGTTAATTTATCCATTTATCTATCAAAGAAAATTTTGTTTCCAATTTGGGGAAATTATGAATAAAGCTGACATAGGCAGGTTTATTGTGTTTATTACGTGCAGGTTTATTAGGTTTATTATGTGCAGGTTTTTGTGTGAACATGTTTTTAACTCATTTGGGTAAATGAGCAAAATTACTAAAATGTACAGTAAGACTATGTTCAGCTTTTTAAGAAACAACCAGATTGTCCTCTCAGGATGGCTAGCTGTACCATTTTGCATTCTCAGCAATGAATGAGTTCTTGTTGCTCCACATCCTAGTCAGCATTTGGTGGTGTTGGTGTTTTGGATTTTAGTTAGTTGAATAGTCTAGGGGACAGACTAACTTTAGGACAGCTGGATGTCAAACAGTGTCATCAAGATTCTGCCTTTCTCTTCATCTCTCAGCTTTCCTTCCCACTGGGTCAGTTCCATTCTCTTGCAGGGATTTACCTTGTGGTGTCTCAATAACTTTGCATTACATGCCTAACATTCCAAGTCCAGCATAAAGAGGATACCTCCTTCCTAGTCATTCTAGAAAAAGTCCTAGAAAGTGAAGCATGTATCCATGGAACAATCCTTGTGGTCATAGGAATGCAATAGTTTTTCATTCATATTGAGTACCTACTATGTGCCAGGCACTATTGTAGGCACTGATGATGTTTGAAAGACCCAAGTCACATATTTCAGGGGCAAAATCTATCCTCTATCCAAACCACATAAACTGAATGCTGAGGAGGTCAGGTTCCCCCAAGATGCTACTGTCAGAAGAAAGGTGGTTGGATCATGAATGCTAGGCAGGCAAAACTCCTAAGTATGCCGTAAACAATGGGTTGTTATAGTTCTTTGTCCTAGATCATTCTACGTTCTCCAAATACAATAGTTACATGGCTCCTTTCTGGCCAAATCTTGAGGTAGGACACTATGGCAGATAGATACTTTTGCCACTGAAAGGTGGAAGCTGTTTCCCCTCCCTTTGAATCTGGGCTACTCTGTGATTGCTTTGATTAATAGGGTATAATAGTTAACATTATTCTACTTCAGGGCATGGCTTCTAAGAGTACTAGCAGGTTTGTCTTGGTCTTTTGGAAATTAACTGCCATGTTAGAAGTATGAATAACTTGACACCACTATGCTGGAAGAAGTCTAAGCCACAGAAAGGTGCCTAAGTGGAGAGAAACGTTAGACATGTGGGTGAGAAGGCCATCTTGGAAGGATATCCTCTGGCCCTAGCCACCCTAGCTAAGGCATGTGGGTCAGAGTTAAACTGACTATTCTAAGTCCTTTCCAAATTTCTGATCCCACAATTGTGAGCAAAATAAATAGTTGCTTTAAGCCACTAGTTTTGGGATTGTTTGTTACACAGCAATAATATCCAGAACAGACAGCAACTAGTATAACAACACAACAACTGAAACTTAGCACACCAACCCATTCAGCCCCAACCATTTGTTAGTTTTAATGTTTGGACATTCTGCAGTCACTAGTCCTACAGGACTCCCTGTAAGTGCTGTTGACCTAATTTTGTATTTTTGCATCTAACCTCCTTTTTCAGATGGTGTGTGACATGCTTCAGGCTACCCAGAAATAGGCTACCACTGGGAAACCTAAGGGAATGTTTTGGAGCTGAAAGGGCCCTGAGAGACCATCTTATTTTACAGATGAGATTTGAACAGACTAAGGAGGTTAGGGGGTGTGGTTGTGGTCAGGAGAAATAACCTGGCCTGGAATCCATGAAAACCATCACTTACATCACTTTCTAGTCAACAATCAATTCTCTGTACAAATGCATGTGCTCAGTAGTAGTGTGGATAATTCCAACTTTGCTTTGAAATACACTTTGTCTTTTCCCTAACTCTCCCTCTCCACAAA
>JAPYYJ010001444.1:0-14153 GCA_028533885.1 Nasua narica | reverse complement strand
GCACTTTCCTTTGGGGTATTACTGTCCTTGGTTAGCTTCTGGTGGCTCCCTCCCCCTTTTGTTTATCCTCCGATATCGGCTCGAGTGTTCCCACTCTGATTTTACCTCTCCACTGCTGTCTTCTGTTCTCGGAGAGATCTCGGAGTGAGAAGTCTTTCTTCTCAGGGTGATTTCATGGGTGTTCAGCATGTTCTGGCAGATTTCCAGCTCACTTTTGGGGACCGGTTGCTGCAGGATCTCTTACTTCTCCACCATCTTGCCCCCCTCTCAATATCTTAATATTTTATATATACAATACAGATACATAGAATTTAAGATTATATATACACTTTATTTAGGATAAATGATATTAAAAAGTTTTAATATTTTTGCATTGTCTGAGAGGAGCAAAAAATTATTGATTGACATTAGAGACTTGGAAGTCAAGATTTTTGTTGTAATCTCTATGCTAATAAATTCTTTACCAAAATAAAGAATGATAAAAGAACATGAAACTTTTAAAAAAATAGAGAAAATAGAATTTTAAAAAATAGTCTAAAAGGAGGCAAGAAATATGAAAAATGAATTTATAATAGAAAAATAGTAAACAAGTAACGGTAGATCTAAATACAAATCTATTTTTAAATTGACTACTTTCATCAAATATCAAAGATTTGGGTGCCTGGGTGGCTCAGTTCGTTCAGCGACTGCCTTCGGCTCAGGTTATGATCCTGGAGTCCCAGGATCCAGTCCCACATCGGACTCCACGGGGAGTCTGCTTCTCCCTCTGACCTTCTCCACTCTCATGCTCTCTCTCGCTCTTCTCTCTCTCTCAAATAAATAAATAAATAAATCTTTAAAAAAAATCAAAGTTTTTCAGACTGTAAAAAACAAAAAAATTGTGTACCAGTTGTAAGACATTTTTATCAAAAATATAAAAATCACAAAGACTGAAAGTAAAGACAGAGCACCTGTAGTCCAATTTTATATTAGGAAGATATATCAATTCTAAGTTTAAAGGCAAGTCACCTTTTAATTTTAAAATGAATAAAGAGAAGATTAACAGAATTATAATAAAAATAATCAAGTCTACAATACTAGGAGATTCTAGCATGCCATTCTGTAACTGATAGAATAATGACATCAAAAACAAAACAAAACCAACAACTATAAGGATATAAAAAATTTAAACAATAGTAGTTGATGTAGCTGACATATAAGAAACACTGCACTCAATAACTACAGAATACCACACAAAATTTCCATGCACTCACAGAATATTTAACAAAATTAGCCAAGCACCGTACCATAAACCAGAGCTCTACTAAGTTCACATAACTGAAATCATACAGAATGCGTTTTCTGACCACAAGGCAATTGAGCTAAAAATCAATTACATATATAACTAGAAAATCCACATATGGAAGTTAAAAATATCCTTCTAAAAATATATGACTCAAAAAAGAAATCCCAATGGAATCCAGAAAACAATTTGAAATGAATTTTAAGACTAAAACTATACATCAGAACATGTGAGCTATAGAGGAAAATTTATAGAAAAGGAAAAAGGCTAAAAATTAATGAGCATATCAGAAAACATTTAAAAAGAACAACAAATTTAGCCCAAAAGGAAGAAGTATGAAAATATTAAAGATAAATGCAGAAATCAATGAATTAGAAAACAAATGTACAATAGAAAAGATAAAACAACCTTAAATTTAATACTTGGAAAGACTAAATAAAGTAATAAGTCCCTGGTGAGACTAACCAGGGATATCCAGAGGATATCCAGAAGGATACATATCCAGAAATACATATCCAGAAGGATAAAAAAAGAGATCATCAGACATATTATTTTGATTTTTTAAATGGGGACATCATAAAGATATTACAAATATCATAAGAGAAAACTATAATAACATCGGTGTTAATATATTTGAAAATTTAGATGAAATGGGCAAACAGTAGAAAAATAAAACTAACAATAGAAAATGTGGAATCCTATAATTATTAAAGAATTTAAAACTGTAATTATAAATCTTCCCACAAAGAACTCCAGGCCCAGCTGGTTTTACGTTAATCCTGTCACAAATTTAAGGAATAAAACCCACCAATCTTGCTTCTTTCATAGACAAGAAAAAAATAGATTTAGTACTCTGCAATCTGTTTTATATAAAACCATCATAATTTTGATTCTAAAATCTGACAAGGAAAAAAGGAAATTAGGAGAAAAAAATTACGGGTGCAACTCTCTCATTGAATTTAGCAATAAAAATAATAATCGAAATAACTGCAGATAAAAACAGGCACTAAATAAAAAAGATAATTCTAAATAACCAAGTTTATTTATTCCAGGAGTGCAAGATTCACTTAAAACAAGTGACTTATTTAGAAATCAATCATTCTAATTTACCATTTTGAAAGAAAAATTATATAGTTATTTCAATGGATGCGGAAAAAATAAGGTAAAATCTAACACCCATTATTATAAACTCTCTTAGCTAACTAGGAAAAGAAGAGAATCCCCTTAATCTGATGAAGAGCACTGCTCAATTTCCTTTCATTTGAGATTGGGAATGAGACAAGAAATGCCTGTTCTCTCCACTGCCATTCAACAATGTATTAGTTCTGCTGGTTCAATAAACCAATGGAAAGAAATAAAAATTTAAATGTTTAGAAAAGAAGAGATAAAAAAAAGTCACCTCATTTTTAGATTATATTTGTAGAGAATCCAAAGAAATTTACAGATAAATTATTAATACATGAGTTCAACAAACTTGCTGATCTAAGGTCAACCAAAAAAAAAAAAAAAACACTAAAATTCTATGTATCACCAACCTACCACTAAAAAACAAAATTGTATGCTATAACACATTTCATAATGATAAAAGTATTAAAACCTAGGAATAAGCCTAATGAAGATATGCAAAATCTCCACACAGAAAGTTTGAAATATTATTAAAATAAATTTAAAAGCTCTAAATAGTGGACATACATGCCAAGTTAGTAGATTGGAAGACTCAGTAGTCTAAGGATATAAATTTTCCCTAAATTGATCTATAAAGTCAATTCCATCCTGATCAAATACCAAAAAGTTTTTTTGGGAGGCGGTTGACAAACTTCTTTTTTATATGAAAATTAAAAAAAAAAGATAGTGTTAAAGAAGAAAAATTGAAAGATTTTGTCTCACAAATATTGACTTATAATTAACCTAGAGTAATTAAAATAGTATTATTGACATAAAAATTATGAAGAAGATTCATGGAAGAGAAAGTTGAGAAGCAAAAGGTATATGGATAAAAGTGTAAAAGTATATATATAAATATACATATAAAAGTATATGGATACTTAATTTCTGATTAATTTGGTACCAAAAAATAAGGAAAAACATTATTTTCAATAAATATACTAGGTCAGTTAGATATCCACATGAAAAAAATTCTGACCCTAAGTTATGGGCTGAACTGTGTCCCCCTAAATTCATATGTTGGAGTTGTAACCCCTAGTACCTTGGAATCTGACTCTGTCTGGAGATGGGCGTCTTTACAGAGGTAATTAAGTTAAAATGAGGACTGTAGGGTGAGCCCAAATCTAATATGACTGGAGTCCTTGCAAAAAAAAGAAATATAGGCACAACCACACACACAGGGTAGACCATGGGAAGACAGGGAGGGAGTGGGCATCTGTAGACCAAGAAGAGAGCCCTCAGAAGAAACCAATCTTTCCAAGACCTTGATCTCAGACTTCCAGCTTCCAGAATTGTGACAAAATATATTTCTATTGCTTTTGTCATCCAGTGTGTGGCACTTTGTTATGGCTATCCTAGCAAATTAATATACCCTAAACTACATCATTCACAGAAAGTAATTCTGTGCGGATTATAGAACTTAAACCAAAACAGTACTACATCTGGAGATATTATGGATAATATCTTTACAACACTGGGGTATCAATTGCCATTTTAAGCCACAAAAAGCACTAATCATAAAAGAAAGCATTGATAACTTGAACTTTGTTAAAATATGAGGTGCAGTTTGACAAAAGGTACTATTAAGAATGTTTAAAAGGCGGGGTGCCTGGGTGGCTCAGTGGGTTAAAGCCTCTCTGCCTTCAGTTGGGATCATGATCTCAGAGTCCTGGGATCTAGTCCCCACATTGGGCTCTCTACTCAGAGGGCAGCTTGCTTCCTCCTCTCTCTCTGCCTGCTTCTGGCTACTTGTGATCTCTCTCTCTAATAAATAAAATCTTTTTTTAAAAAAAAAGAATGTTTAAAAGGCAAGATAGGAAATGCAAGACTATATTAATAAAACATATAAGCAAGCAAACACAAAAAGACTTGTTTCCAGTACATACAAAGAATGGATCGTTAGGAAAAACAGAGCCTAATGGAAAAATTAGCAAAAAACTTGGTAAGAGAATGTGCAAGTATGTTAGTCTGCTCAAGTAGCTATAACAAAATACCATATACTTGAGGTTTAAATATCAGACACTTATTTCTAATAGTTCTGAAGGCTGAGAAGTCCAAGACCAAGGTGCCAGCCAATGCAGTCTCTGCTGAGAGCTCTCTTTCCAACAGGTGCCTTCTTCTTGTGTCTTCATTTGACAGAAGGAGAAAGAGAAAGGGACAGAGAACCCCCAATCATAGGGGTCCCACTCTCCTGCCTTTTTCCAAACCAATTACTTCCCAAAGGCCCCACTTCCAAATATTATCACATGGAGGGTTGGGGCTTCAACAGATGAATTTTAAGGGAACATAAACATTCAATCCATAACACTGAGGATTGATAACATGTGAAAGGGTTCTTGCCTCTTTATTAGTCATCAGGAAATGCAAATTAAAACCACCATGTTGATACCATGACATCTCTACTAGAGAGCTGAAGTTTATAAGACTGACAGTAGCAAGTGTTGGTTAGGAGGTAAAACAGTGAATTTTCATGTGCTGAGTAAGAATGTATCTTGTACGACTACTTGGGAAAGCACTTTTGTTTATAACCTGCTTTGGATGAAGATTTGCACATCCTATGACCAGGCAATGCTAGTCCTATGTATATGCCCAACAAGAATATGCCTACGTGAAGGAACAGTCAAGGATATGGGAACATCTACAGCAACCTGTTCATGATAGTCCTAAACCATAAACAGCCCACCAGTCCTTCCACGTGAGATTGGATCAATACATGTAGGATATACATAAAGATCATGAAGTAAGGAAAATTAATGAAATGTTGCACCATAGACATGGATGAATATTACAAATATAATATTATTGATTGCAGGAAGCAAGATGCAAAATAATACATACTTTATATTTCCATTCTATGAAGTTCAAAAACAAGAAAAAATTAACTGTAGTGTAAGAATTTAGGACCGAGAATTCTTTCCTCAGCAAGTAAGGATCTGTCTTATTAGAGCTATTAGGACACTGATGGTGTTATGGATAATACTTCCCTCCCCTAAAAAAATGTGTGTGTTGGAACCTTAACTTACCAATGTTAACTGTGTTTAGAGTTAGCTTCTTTAAGGAGATAATTGATGTTAAATGAGGTCATAAGGATGAGACCGTAAATGTGATCTTTTTTCCCAGTGTACGCTGCTGTACCTAGATAATGAAATAACCTTATTCTTACCCCATCTACCTGAGTTTTGCTATTTTGGAAGAGAATTGTTTAAATAATTAATTATGCATAATAATATTTTGTGGGCCAGGGCACCTGGGTGTCACAGTTGGTTAAGCCTCCAACTCTTGGTTTCATTGTTTGTGGGACTGAACTCCCAGTTAGGCTCCACACGGAGCATGGAGTCTGCTTAAGACTCCCTCTTCCTCTACCCCTCCCCCCAAACAAATAAATACATCTTTAAAAAATAAAATATTTTGTAGGCCACATTTACGTAGACAAATATATATATATATATATATATATATATATATATATATATATATATATATATATACATATACACATATATATGTGTGTGTGTATATTTATACACACATATTTTTATGAAAAACAAGGTCCAGTTATCTAAAAATGCCACTTAATATTAAACATTTGGTGATATTGAGACTAATTATTGTAAAAGTTCAAATTATTTTTCCTTTTTTCATCTACTGGTAAATTCATGGGAACATTGGGAGATATGGATTATTCTTTTTCTGTCCAAGGGTTAGCCTCCCTCTACTTTAATGCTTTCATTTCATAAAGAAAATGCATGCAACCTGTCCCACTTCATAGCGCTGTTGTAAAAAGAACATTAGAGAGTGGGTATAATAAGACTTTTTAAAAAGCATTAAGCCCTTTGGAAATGGAAATAACCACTAAAAGCCATGGCATGACATTTTACAGGGACCCACACATCTCCCATGTTCTTTACAAGAGCAATCATTGGCAAATTGGAAATTTGTAACAGTTTGAAAGATAAATGAGTTCTCAGAAAGAAAAGGGAAATGAAATTGTCATTCTCCGTTCCATCTTCCAAATGAGAAAATGTATTCCGGTGTCTTCATCTAAAAGTAAATCAAGTTTGAATATGTCATGTGGTTCTTACCAAGGAGAGAAGGATAATAATCCAAGTAATCTATTTGTTTCTTTCTGAGTTCAAGTTTCTAAGTAGAATTGGATTACACAATACTGTAGTTGAAAAGGAGTCAACAAGTGTCTGTGAGGTTTACAACTACATGCCAGGCAGCTTGTAGGCACTTTTAGGTCAAACAGTTCATTTCATTCTTCCTTTAATGTGGAGGAAGGTTTTGTTGAGTTCATTACAGAGAAGAGAAAATTGGGATTTGGAGATTAAGTAATTTGTCCCAAGAGCAGATAGTAGGTGAATGACACATCCAAGATTTGAACTCAGATCTTTTGATCCTATTTCCAACTTCTTTTCATAAGGAACTTTAAATAAATCATTTATCATATGCAGAAACAGATCCAGAGAAGGCAAACTACTTTTACAAGTTTACTCAGTTAATTCATTCAAATCAATTAAAAGATGTTTCTTGGATTTCATGAATGCAAAGTCCTGTGCTGGATAATCACTACAGATATATATATATTTTTTTACTACAGATAATTTTTTAAATGAAAATAAAATAATAATAATAGGGTGTTCTGGAGTGTCTCTGTCTCTCTCCAAAACCTGGTGCCTCAGGATTCTTCCTACTGATAATGTTTAACTTATAGAAACCTGAGAAACATTTGCTGATTTATACTCAAGGATTCTTCCTCACAGCAAAGATATGATTTAAATTCTAGGTGTGATTAAATCACCAAAATCAACTATGGAGGGTTGCATGGGATTTGAAAAATATCAGTAAAATTAATTACTGCCCAAAGTCTCAGAAATACATATTAAGTCACCAATCCTTTCACACCAAATACCTGTTCTCTAAGACAGTGAAACTCCAGCTAGTCATCAACTCTTTGGAACATTCCACAGATTTAATTCAGTGAATTCACATCCTTCATATGTCCAAGCCAAGTTTCCACTTGAAAAATATTCTGTGAGTTAAGATCTTACTTAGCTCCAAAAAGTTCCCCAAAAATAGATTCACACATTTATTATAGACTTCCTTTTCATGAAAATGTTAAAAACTCATTCTAGGAGAACCTCTAAAAATCACTTAACATTTAACACTTTTCTTGATCAATTAAAAAAAAAACCTTAGATGTAATTAACAAATACAATATACAAAATACTTAATTTAAGAGAAATAAAATCATAATATTTCTTTATGTGAAATAAACTATTTTTGCCCTCTAGATAATAGTTAATATGGATTTCCTCAGTAGAGCTACTTTTCTTCATTCTCTTAGTTCAACATTAGGAACTAATAACGGATACACATTTAATTTCTTCAAGTACACTGGAAGTTACATCTCCATATTAAACCAAGTCAATAATGTTTTTGTATTGAAATTTATTAAGTGATATTTGCTAAACATGACTTGCAGAATGCATGGATGTTTGAGTTGGAGTAAAGGACTTGCAAATCCTCATGTAAGGTTAAGACAGGGCGATGGGTTTGGCTCCCTGAACAGCATTCATGAAACAATGAGCATAGTAGATTCCAATTAAAATATGAGATGTGTTTGGTAAACCATGAGGCTATAATCTTAATGGTACTGTTGTTTTCTAACTATAAAATCCAGCTAATTGGTATCCCAGGGGCCAGCCATAAGCCCAGTTAACAATGTGAAATAGATTAATGTTTGCATTAAAGCTGATGAGGTCCCTAAGAGACCTGGGAAAGACCTGCCCTTCAGGGGAGAGAGCAAATGACTTCTTTGTAGATATCTGGAAAGAGATTTCATGAGCCTTCACTAGTTGACCTCGTGGGAATTAACTAACATTTATATACATGGGGGTACCTGCTTCTCTAATTTATATTGGAAAACTCCACCAGCTTTCCAGAAAACTTCTCCAGGGACACTTCTCTGGCTAAAATTCGTCCCCAACCACCTTTTCTTTCTCATTGCATAATGACTTTGACTTGATTTTCTCTTCTGTGCACCTGCCACTACCCTTCTATTCCTGGGACTGGTTCCTTATTCAAAGACTGGAGCCCAGTTGGTGTATAATCTCCCCACTCTTCTTTCCTTCTCTTCTAAAAACAAGCACATTTTATTTGAACCATGTCAAACTAAGTCTTAAAGTGAATCAAGGAGAAAAAAAATAACAAAATAAACTTTTGAAAATACAGAATCTTCACAGCCTCCATCACCAACTACAGCCTGACTCCCTTGTTACATGATAATTAAATTTCCTTTCCTAATTTCCCGCTTTCTCCTCCAGTTCCCCCTCCTGTCACATTCCAACAATGTGGGTTGGGGGGTTGGATTGAGGGTAATTCAGTTAATGTCAATTTAAACCTCAAATATTTATCAGAATCATCCTCAAAACCTCCATTGTCCTCCAAACACAAAATTTTTAAAAATAAAAACATTTCCATCAACAATTCTGATGCAAGTTCTGTCCACCTGCTTAAATATAACTCATACACTATACCTTGAGAATTATTCTTACAGAGCCTGTTTTCCAAACTATAATGGAGCATGCCTGTCACTTTATTTCTTAAGCCCTTACAAGCTTTTCTGAATTTGAGTATAAATTCCCTTAAAATAATTTATGCCTTGGAGCACCTGGATGGCTCAGTTGGTTGAGGGTTGAGTGTGAGCTCTTGGTTTTGGCTCAGGTCATGATCTCAGAGTCCTGGGATCAAACCCCAAGTCAGGCTCACTCTCCACCAGGAATCTATTTGAGGATTCTCTATCTCTTCATCTGTCCCCCCCCCTCATTCACTCTCTCTCTAAAATAAAATAGACAAATCTGTAAAAAGAAAGAAAAAGAAAGAAAGAAAGAAAGAAAGAAAGAAAGAAAGAAAGAAGGAAGAGAAAAGAGAAAGATAAAGAAAAAGGGGAAAAAATTATGCTTTAAGTATCTAGAAGAAAGTGAGAAAAAGGAAACCTAAAAGTGCTCTGTACGTTCTACCCCATATCCCAAAATGTTCCTTCCTAAGCAAAAGCCATTTAATTTGCCTTTTGCAGTATTTAATTAAGGCTGCTATCAGTGGTCTCTAAGTAACAGGATAAGATCAATCTCAGCCATAACCACTACCCCAAAGTTCCATATTCAGTCAATTTCAAATAAGTCCCAGAGATATAGTGCTTTTGGAATAGCCAGAAAGGGGTCTAAGTTCAGACTATTATCCAATACAACAGATTAACTTTCTGATCTCGAATGTCGTTGTCAATAATTACATGGAATTACATATTCCATGGCTCACATACAAACATAAACGAAAGGGGTACAGTCCCTTCCAGTTGTGCGTATGTTGCCACCACTGCATTGATTTGGTTAAGTTGCATGGGCAGTATCACTGAGTAACTACAGCCTCCAGTCATTACACACGGCATATCCCAGGGCCACTTGGACATCCAGAGAGGCATATGCATTTGTATCAGTCAGACCAAAGCAGGATTGTTGGCTCTGTGGGTCTATATGCATCAGACACAAAAGAATCAAGACTTGCCATGTCCACAAGTTTTTGTTTTCATGTACTTGGATCAGACAACAAAACCAGCAGTCAATCAGATTGTCAGCTGTAGCTATTTGACTCAGTCATTGCTGCTGGGTCTAGGGGACAACGGAAACATTAATTGCTACCACCACCGCATTCTCTCCTCATGTGCCAGGGCCCTTGCCTTTCTTACACCACCCTAACATTGGTGCATCCCATCCAAGTTCCTATTTGATCTTTTATCCAATCACACCCTGCTTGACCAGACCTTTTGTCCTGAAAGATCAGAACAGAATCTTCTCATTTTAAAATATCTCAATATAACTTCATATAATGGGTAAGCTCTACTTATTAGTTCTGATCATTACCAAGGAAACAATGGAAAGGAAACAATCCCTTTCTGGGAACAGCTGTACCCAGTGGCCAAACTGGCTTATAAATAAAAGTGTGTAGACCTGGAGGAGGTGAAGGAGCTAGAATCAGGAATCTTTTTGAGTCAATTCTCTAGGAGACCATTTCAGCATTCCTCAATATTGGATACATGTAGATGGTAGGGAGCATGGAATGTCTTTTAAGCACTTTGAACACTGGCCTGCTGCTAGGTGGCCTTTGTGACAAAAGATATACTATTATCATACTGGAAAAGGTCCAGAAGCTGAAAGCATGATACAGCTTAGTTGCAAGGGCCATGATGGGGTAGCTGGAATCTGCTGATAAATGTGAACCACACTTAAACAGTTTCTCAGCCTCATTACTACTGCTATTTGGGGCCAGACCATAATTGGCTGGGGTGGGGCTGGGGTGAGCACTGCCTGTGTGCCATGGGGTGTTTGTCACCATACTTGTATCTACCCACTAGATGCCAGTTGTACCTCTCCCCAAGTCATAACAACAAAAATGGCTCCAGGCAGTGCCAAATGTTTCCTGAAGGACAAAATTGTCCCTGGCTAAGAATCACTACCATAATCTGAAAGCCTGTCAACAGTGAAGAGATACCACTGATAGCCTGGAGGAAGGGTCACAAATGCAACAAAGTGCACTGGTGTAGACAACACCCTGGCAGGGTGGCCACTTGGGACATAAGACCAAAGGACCAACTCTTGGCAGGAGTCCAAAGTGCAGCATACAGTAGCAGCCTCTAAATAAAACTATTCTATACCTGGTGCCCAGCCTGTGACAGGGGCAACATGAGTGGAGAGGTTTGACCAGAAACTTGGATTCCATCAGTCTCATCAGAAAAAGAGTCCATACTATCAACATGAATGACCCAGACAGTCCAATCAGCAGCCATGATTCAATTCAACTGTTCAAGGCCCACTCCTGACAGAGGTGTGTCTTTATTTTGCAACCTATAGTTTTCCAAGTGACAGACCAAACACCAGACTATTGACAAAGCTCAAGGGTCATTAAAAATACTACAAGCTTGAAGGGAGTGCTGGCCAGAGCTGTAAGGACAGCCTCAAGTTCTGTCCACTGGACAGTGACCAGGTCCACTATTGGTTCTGAGAGCTGGTGCTGGAGCCAAACAGCCACCATAGCCCAGTGGACGCTAGCAGGTTTCAGCTTAGCTGAAGCATCAGTGAACCAGCCCAAGCATTTAGGGAAGTCAGTGTGTTGAGGGCCTTGCTGAGCCAACAGCTTTGCTTCAGGCAACTAAGTGATGGAAAGTTTCCCACAGATGCCACTCCTTCATGCAAAATGATGGGATGCCATGGTCAGGCCAGATGCTCTGGCACACACATTTTCACTTAGCCAACAGGACCCGTTAATGCTGCAAATACTGTCTGAAGACCACGGGAGTCCAGTAAAGCACTGTGGTAGGTGGGGCTAAAAAGACTGTGGTTTTCCTTGATTGTCAGAGGAATTAAACTTTGTGAATCTGCTCATATAGTCCCAAGAAACAGTACTTGGCTAGCAGACCCCCTGACTTTTTGGGGGCCTCTCATCTACCCTTGTTGATAGGTGTGATTAGACTCTAGTCAATACCCATGATATTTGTCAGCTGACATTGGGATAGGGCTTCTGAGGTGTCAACCATCAGGATATCGCCTTTGGGTGAACACTTTGCCCATCAGTGGGTAGAGGCCCGCATGCTAAATCCCGATCCACCTGTTGGTGGAGAAGGGTGGGGAGAGTTTGTCCCATTGGCACTTCTTTACATGCAGGTCTATCCTGAATGGGAAGAAGAGGGAAGCCTCCTGCACTGAGTGGAAATGTCACTTAACATTCATTATCTTTAGGTTTATTATTTAGGAAAAATTCTATGGACATAATCACCAAGTTTTAGGACTTTTTTACGCAGTGCATTCCTACTGTCTTTATTACATTTTGAAACAAGAAAATATTTTATTTCATATTTTCTATCTTAGATTTGACCATGCTCTATTCCACCATTGCTCTCCCCTTCAAAATGCCCAATGTGTCTCATGGCCTTGGGGCTGGTTCGTGGCATTTCAGTCTTTTTTCATTAGTTGATCTTAATTAAATGCATAGGAGGTAAAGCTGGCTGTCTTCAGCACACATCTTCTCAGGAATGGCTCTAATTCAGGGAGCAGAAGGGCTAGCATGTTAAAGGGATAGTGGGTCTTCTAAGTGCTTCATAAGCTCTTTCCCCATTCAGGCATTCTATTTCATGGAGGAAATCTCTTTCTCTTAAGAAGAAATGTCATGGGGTGCGTGGGTGGCTCAGTGGGTTAAGGCCTCTGCCTTCAGCTCAGGTCATGGTCTCAGGGTCTTGGGATCGAGCCCCGCATCGGGCTCTCTGCTCAGCAGGGAGCCTGCTTCCCTTTCTTTCTCTCTGCCTGCCTCTCTGCCTGCTTGTGATCTCTCTCTGTCAAATAAATGAATGGAATCTTAAAAAAAAAAAGAAGAAGAAGAAATGTCACAATCCCAACATCGATTATTAGCAGCTAACCATGGCTGCATAATTTTCTCTTCTGTCTGAAACAGCGTACAGCAATCAGGACACAGAGATTCTGTTAAAATGCATTTTATTAAAATATTCCAGTAATGGATTTCAAAAGGAACTTGCAATATTAAATGAACAAAATATTGTAAACTTAGATTCAGGTTACAAAGTAGTAAAGAAATTTACGCACTAAGGGCTCAAGGATGCAGCTCACATCCTTCTGTGGATGGAACATCATTCCTCCCTTCTCTTGGATCTATGAAGAAGTGTTCCAATGATCATTTTTAAAATGTTCCGTAGATACTAAGAGCCTATTGATAAGTTTAACCTGCTTTTGGAACTCCCAGTTTTAAGGGACTACTGCTTTAATACCAATTGAGTAGTTAAAACATGATATAAGGTCTATTATAAGTTCTTATTGCCTGTTGAGAAAAGCTGAGATATTTTTCGAAAATTGGACTGGAAAGCATCTTAAACCTACATCCAAGACTGCTTTATGCCACTGTGCAGAGAAGGCAAACCTCAATTCTTGTACTCCATGCATGAGTAGGTGGGGAAGGGAAAGGACAAAAGGTGGCAATGTAGTTTTGAACACTACTTTTGACATTTCAAAAATTATAGTACAAGTTGTTCACAGTTTTACTAAAAATGACTTCACTTTCCTTATCAGACTCAAGTGTTTGCCAAATTTGGCATAGTCTGGGAATAGACTGGGAATAGTCTGGGAATGTTGGTTACTCTGCATTCATTGTTATATGGATTCACTCATCTTCAATTGATTGGATGAACATTATTAGGCAATTTGGCAATTACCATTAATTTATCAATTAAATCAGCCAACATAAATTAAACTGTTTTATTTGCATTCTCACTAAGTGACACTCATGGAGATGGGGTTAAGAACATACCACCCCAAAATGTGGTGATTAGCATATTAAATATCTTAAGTGGAAGGAATGTGAGAAAGGACAAGTACAGAAAGGACTCCGACTATCCCCTTCTCCCCTGAATCAGCAGCTCAGAAGATGTTCTTATGAGAGTTGCTTTTCCTGTACCCAGAGGAAAGGAGAATCTTTATCTGAGAGGCATCCTAACAAACTGGCCTTCCTAAATTTTCCCAACTTAATACCAATAACTCAATTCTTTTTTGTGTTCTCAGATTTTTGCACGGCTTTCCACTCTTCTTTAAAGAATTCTTTATACCTGGGATAAAAATGCTTGGGCGTAACTATTTTGTCAGGTCTCCAA
>JAPYYJ010001443.1:0-14157 GCA_028533885.1 Nasua narica | reverse complement strand
GCAAGTTGGTGCAGCCACTTTGGAAAACAGTATGGAGATTCCTCAGGAAATTAAATATACAGCTACCCTATGACCCTGCAATTGCACTACTCGGTGTTTACCCCAAAGAAGCAGATGCAGTACAAAGAAGGGCCACATGTACCCCAATGTTCATAGCCGCAATGGCCACAATAGCCAAACTGTGGAAAGAACCAAAATGTCCTTCAACAGATGAATGGATAAGGAAGAAGTGGTACATCTATACAATGGAATATTATGCCTCCATCAGAAAGGATGAATATCCAACTTTTGTATCAACATGGACAGGACTAGAAGAGATTATGCGGAGTGAAATAAGTCAAGCGGAGAGAGGCAATTATCTTATGGTCTCACTTACGTGTGGAGTATAAAGGAAATCATGGAGGGCATCGTGAGAAGGAAGGGAAGGGTGAATGGGGGATAATCGGAGGGGGTGTTGAACCAGGAGAGACTGTGGACTCTGAGCAACAAAGTAAGGGTTTTGGAGGGGAGGGTGGAGTGAACCTGGTGGTGGGTATCGAGAGGGGCACGTACTGCATGGAGCACTGGGTGTGGTGCATGAACAATCAATCTTGTAACACTGAAAAATTAAAATAAACAAGTTTGGGGAGAAAAAAACCCCCAAAAAACCAAAAAAACAAAAAAAAAAAACCTCTGCTCTATTTTCATAGATAAAAATATCTTTCATCTCCTTGAGGATATTAATGATAGTTCTTTTAATGCTTTCTTTTTCATACTTTCTTTACTTCCACTGGGTTCCCCTAACTCTTGATTATTTGTTTTTGTCTCTGTGTCTAACATTAAAAGTGTTCTTCAGCTAACCATTCACATTTAAGAAAGATAACCACAAGGGGGCCTGGGTGGCTCAGTTGGTTAAGTGTCTGCCTTCTGCTCAGGTCCTGGTCCCAGGGTCCTGGGATGGAGCCCCACATCAGGATCCCTGCTCAGTGGGGATCTGCTTCTCCCTCTCCCTAAGCCCCTCTCTCCTGCTCATGCTCTCTCTCTCAAATAAATGAATAAAATTTTTTTTTTTAATTTTTATTTATTTATTTATTTATTAGAGAGCGAGAGACTGAGAATGAGAGGGGAGAAGGTCAGAGGGAGAAGCAGACTTCCCGCAGAGCCGGGAGTCCGATATGGGACTCGATCCCGGGATTCCGGGATCATGACCTGAGCCGAAGGCAGTTGCTCAACCAACTGAGCCACCCAGGCGCCCCTGAATAAAATCTTTTAAAAAAGAAGGAGTAACCATAAATCATACGGAAGTTCTGTGTGGGATGTGGTGGGGTGTGTGGGTGTGTGAGAGAGTATGTGAGTATGGGTGTAGACATATGTGAGTGTGTGAATGTGGGTGGGAAGAGAGTGTGTAACTGTGTTTGTCTTAGTGTGTGGTAGGGTGCTTGTTGACTGTTACCTTCCCATGCAGGTAATCAGACACCAACCTAATGCCCTGGCTGGGGGGTCTCACAACTTTTTCTGAGAGTGGTCACTTTCTGGCTGGTGCTTCAGTTTTGCCCTCCACAAAAGTTGCGGCTCAACTTACCACTGTTAACCAAGTGTCAGTAATTCCTGTGTTAATGGTCACATCACAACCAATCAAATAAACTTATTATTATTTATTTATCTGCCTTAAAGGGATATTTTAAGCTGTTCTCAGTTTTTTGCTATTTAGCAAATGCTTAAATGGATATCCATGTAAATAGAGCCTTATATTTCTGTTAAAATTTTTTTCATTAAAAAAACTGAGATATAACTAACATATAACATTATAGTCACCTGAGGTGTTCAGTGTGTTGGTGTGATATATTTATATATTGCAATATGATTACTACAGAAGTATTAGCCAATACCTTTATCATATGACATAAGGTTACTTCTTTTTTGTCTTGAGAACAGTGACGATCTAGCCTCCTAGCAACTTTGAGTTTATAACACAGTATTGTTGACTATAATTACTATGATGTTCATTAGGTCTTCAGAACTTATTTATCTATGAGTTGCAAGTTTATACCCTTAAACAACACCTCCCTAGTTCCCCCAGCCATTCTATTCTCTTTGCACAAGTTTAGTTTTTTCAGATTGAACATATAAGTGAGATTATATAATATTTGTCTTTCCCCATCTAACATAGCTCACTTAGCATAATACCCTCCAGTTCTAGTCACACAATTGTCACAAATGGCAGAATTTCCCTTTTCCTCATGGCAGAAGATTATTCCATGTGTGAATATGTCACATCATCTTTATCCAAACTTCTACTGAATGACATTTAGATTATTTCTATATCTTGGTTTTTTTGAATAATGCTGCAATGAACATGGGAGTGCAGGTATCTCTTTGAGATCCTGATTTCAATTTCTTTGGATGAATACCCAGTAATGGCATTGTTGGATCACATGGTAGTTCAATTTTTAGCTTTTTGAGGAACTGCCTTTTTGTTTTCCATAATGACTGAATCAATTTATGTGTAATTTATATGTATAAGGGTTCCCTTTTCTCTATATCCTCACCAACATTTGTTATCTCTCTTTTTTTTTAACAAAAGCCATCCTAACAGGTGTGATGTGATATCTCATTGTGGTTTTGATTTCCTTGACAGTTAGTGATGTTGAGCATCTTTTCTTCTGTTAAATTATCTCCTTAGGATAAATTATGGGACTAGTCACCATCCTCATAAACTTTTGTGTCTATTGCTTTCCTCACTGGTAGCTGCTCTTATCAGACGGTGTGTCCACACTGGCTTTTGTTTTCCTTTGGTAGCAATGGTACTGTTTGTTCCAAAGTGTCCTCTGTGCTCACTTGGGGACAAGGAGGAGCATGTGGGTTCACTCTGGAGAAGGCCCACAACTTTCAGGGAAATGTGGTTTTTTTTGACAAGTCACGGCAATGGCTTCAGGAAGAAAGGAGCAGGTTGTGGGTGAGAGGAGAGCTAGGGAGCCTCACAGAGGAGGAGGTGCCTCTGCAGTGACATTTAATCACTGGACATTAACAGGGGACATCTGTCGCTGCCCTCAACAGGGAGGGCAGGCTTGCAGCCTTGGTATGACAATATGTTCTAGGCCTCATAATCACTTGAAAAACACCACTTTTGTAGAGGGTTCTTCCAGCGTTTGTTGCAAATCCTTCTATTTTATTACGGAAATCCCAGGCAAATCCTTCATTGAGGGGGACCTTCTATTAACATGCAGCTGTTAAGTGATAATAAATAAGAGGAAAACTAAGCCAGACCCTGAATAATCACATGCTGACCCTGTGAACACAGCACAGTTAGGCAGAGGAAAGCTTTTAGAGCTTTGAGCAGTGCTCTTTTGAAAGGCAGAACAGGAATCACAGCCCCAATTTTTTTAAAATTTAATTTTATTTAAATTCAATTAAATAACACACAGTATATTATTATTTCAGAGGTGGAGTTCAGTGATTAATCAGTTACTTATAACACCCAACTCCCATTACATCACATGCCCTCGCTAATGCCCATCACCCCATCCACCCACCCACTTCCTCTCCTGCAACCTTGGTTTGTCACCCTCTCTGATTTTGTCTTACTTTATTTTTACTTACCTTCCCCTATGGAATTCTTTTTTTTTTTAAAGATTTAATTTATTTATTTGACAGAGAGAGAGAGAGAGAGATCACAAGGAGGCAGAGAGGCAGGCAGACAGAGAGGAGGAAGCAGGCTCCCTGCTGAGCAGAGAGCCAGATGCGATGCGGGGCTCGATCCCAGGACCCTTGAGATCATGACCTGAGCCGAAGGCAGAGGCTTTAACCCACTGAGCCACCCAGGCGCCCCCCCCATGGAATTCTTAAATTCCACCTATGAGTGAAATCATATGATAATTGTCTTTCTTTGATTGACTTATTTCACTTAGAATAATATGCTCTAATTCCATCCATGTCATTGCAAATGGTAAGACGTCATTTTTTGATGGCTGAGTAACATTACATAGTATATATACCACATCTTCTTTATTCACCCATCTGTGTAGCCCCATCTTTGTCACAATTTACCAGAGGCACCCAGAAGACCTCTTTCAGTGGGGGATGTGGCTCTGGGTCCAGCCTTTCCTTCCTCTCTCTTCCTTTCCATCTCTTGCTTCTTCCTTTTTTCCCAAGAGGAACATTTTTGCTACTGTTATTAGTAGTGACATTTATTGTGTGACATTTATTCTTTTATTTTTTATTTTGAGTATAGCTGACACACACTGTGACATTAGTTTCAGGTGTACAACTTAGTGATTTGACAGTTTTATACATTATGCTCTGCTCACCACAAATATAGCTACTGTTTGTCCCATTATATTGTTATTACAATATCATTGAATATATTCCTTATGCTTTGCTTTTTATTCCTGTGACTTACTCATTCTATAACTGGAGGCCTATATCGCCCTTCCACAAGGGTCAATTTAATCACATATTCACCCGTTGGTCAGCACCTGGGACAGCACCCAGCACTTAGGTCAGTCCTCTGCCTGTGAGATGCTGCACAGTAGAAGGCCCAGAGAATATTTTAAATGAAGGAAAGGGATCCTTTGTCATGCTTCTGCTCTCGCTTTTCTGAAAAATTCCCTTGATTAACTATTATAAACAATACCTTTTTGTCCTTGCAATAGTAACTATTTTTCCATGGAAAATCATTTTTTTAAAGATTTTATTTATTTCTTTGACAGAGAGAGACATGGTGAGAGAGGGCACACAAGCAGGGGAAATGGGAGAGGGAAAAGCAGGCTTCATGCCGAGCAGGGAGTCTGATGCTGGGCTCGATCCCAGGACCGGGGGATCATGACCTGAGCTGAAGGCAGAAACTTAATGACTGAGCCACCCAGGCCCCCATCGTTTTTTTATTTTTAAGGCAGGTTTATTAAGATTGAATTATAAAATTCAATTATAAATTATAAATTTCAATTATAAATTTATAAATTATAAGTTTTATAATTTATAATTTTATAATTATAATTATATATAATTATAATTATAATATATATTAATTATAATTATAATTTATATATAATTTATATAATTTATATATATAATAATTTTATAATTATAATTATAAGAAATTTACTTTGTAAATTATAAAATTCAATTATAATATTCAATTATAAATTTCAAATTATAAAATTGAAAAGCAGAGAGATCCATCCTGTTTATTTTATTTTGTTTTTAATTTAAATTTTAGTTAACATACAGTGCAATATTAGTTTCTGGAATAAGATTCAGTGATTCATCACTTACATACAACACCCAGTTGTCATAACAAGTGGCCCTTTTAATACTCATTACTCACCCAGCCCATCCCCATCCACCTCCTTCCATCAACCCTCAGTTTGTTCTCTATTGTTAAGAGTCCTTATGGTTTGTTTCCTTCTCTCCTTTTTTTCTTTTTCCCTTCCTGTATGTTTATCTGTTTTCTTATTTAAATTCCACATATGAGTGAGATCATGTGATAATTGTCTTTCTCAGATTGACTTATTTCACTTAGCATGATACACTCTAGCTCCATCCACATCATTGCAAGTGGCAAGATTTCTTTTCTTTTGATGGCCAAATAACATTCCATTGTATATTATACCATATCTTCTATTTTTACTATTATTATTAGTTTCAGGGGTAGAATTCAGTGATTCATCAGTTGCATATAATACCCAGTGCGCATTACATTAAGTATCCTCCTTAATGCCCTTCACCCAATTATCCCATCCCCCCATCCACCTCCCCTCTAGCAACCTTCATTTTATTTCCTATAGTTAAGAGTCTCTTATGGTTTGTCCACTTCTCTTTTTTCATCTTATTTTATTTTTCTTCCACTATGTTCATCTGGTTTGTTTCCTAAATTCCACATATGAGTGAAATCATATGTATACCATTTCTTCTTTTTCCATTTATCTGTCAATGGACATTTTGTCTTTTTGTGTACTTCGGCTATTGTTGATAGTACTGCTATAAACATTGGGATGCATGTATCCCTTCAAATATATATTTTTATATCCTATGGGTAAATACCTAGGAGTGCAATTGCTAGGTCACAGGGTAGTTCTATTTTTAACATTTTGAGGAACCTCCAAACTGTTCTCCAGAGTGGCTGCACAGGTTTGCATTCTAACTAAGAGTGCAAGAGGGTTCTTCTTTCTCCTCATCCTCACCAACACCTGTTGTTTCTTCTCATGTGGTTAATTTTAGCCATTCTGGCAGGTGTGAGGTGATATCTTATTGTGGTTTTGATTTCTATTTCCCTGATGAGTGATGTTGAGCATCTTTTCATGTATCTTATAAGCCATCTGGATATCTCCTTTGGAAAAGTGTCTATTCTTGTCTTCTGCCCATTTCTTAACTGGATTATTTGTTTTGGAGTGTTTCATTTTGTAAATTCTTTAAGAATTTAGATCTACAATGAACTCCTCAAACTCAACTCTCACAAAACAGATAGTCACATCAAAAAATGGGCAGAAGACATGAACAGACACTTCTCCAAAGAAGACATACAAATGGCTAACAGACACATGAAAAAATGGTCATTATCTTTAGCCATCAGGGAGATTCAAATCAAAACCACACTGAGATATCACCTTACACCAGTTAGAATGGCCAAAATCAACAAGACAGTAAACAACAAATGCTGGAGAGGATGTGTAGAAAGAGGAACCCTCCTCCACTGTTGGTGGGAATGCAAGTTGGTGCAGCCACCTTGGAAAACAGTATGGCGATTCCTCAAGAAATTAAATATACAGCTACCCTATGACCCTGCAATTGCACTGCTGGGTATTTACCCCAAAGAAGCAGATGCAGTACAAAGAAGAGCCACATGTACCCCAATGTTCATAGCTGCAATGGCCACAATCACCAAACTGTGGAAAGAACCAAAATGCCCTTCAGCAGATGAGTGGATAAGGAAGATGTGGTACATCTATACAATGGAATATTATGCCTCCATCAGAAAGGATGAATATCCAACTTTTATATCAACATAGACGAGACTAGAAGATATTGTGCGGAGTGAAATAAGTCAAGTGGAGAAAGTCAGTTATCCTATAGTCTCACGTGTGGAGTATAAAGAAAATCATAGAGGGCATTTTGAGAAGGAGGGGAAGGGTGAATGGGGGGAAATCGGAGGGAGTGATGAACCAGGAGAGACTGTGGACTCTGAGCAACAAACTGAGGGTTTTGGAGGGGCGGGGGTGGGGGGTGGTTGGGTGAGCCTGGTGGTGGGTATTGAGAAGGGCACGTATTGCATGGAGCACTGGATGTGGTGCATGAACAATCATTCTTGTAACACTGGAAAAATAAAATAAACATATTTGGGGGAAAAAACATTTTGAATACTAGCCCTTTATCAGATATGTCATTTGCCAATATCTCCTCCAATTCCCAGGTTGCCTTTTAATTTTGTTAATTATTCACTTTGCTATGCAGAAGCTTTTTATCTTGATGAAGTCCCAATACCTCATTTTTGATTTTGTTTCCCTTGCCTCCAGTAACATGTCTAAGAAGTTGCTATAGCTGAGATTAAAGAGATTTCTGCCCGTGATTTGGATAGTTTTGATAGTTTGATAGTTTCCTGTCTCGCCTTTAGGTCTTTCATCCACTTTGAATTTATTTTTGTGTATGGTGTAAGAAAGTGGTTCAGTTTAATTCTTCTGCATGTTGCTGTCCAGTTTTCCCAACACCATTTGTTGAAGGGATTTTTTGCCATTGGATATTCTTTCCTGCTTTGTCAAATATTAGTTTACCATATGTTTGTGGGTCCATTTCTGGGTTCTCTATTCTATTCCATGAGATCCATCTTGTTTAATACACAGTTCTATGAGTTACACTTATGTATTCACCACAGTCTTGGAGGCCCATCCTTCTGTAGCCACTTGGCATAGGTGGGTTTCATGGAATCAGAGTCTGAGATGGGATTTGGGCCATCTCAGGGAGTGAAGAGGTAGGACAGGTTGGGAGAAGGAGCTAAGCAAGGACACAGAGCACCAGTTGTACCACAGTGAATCCCATCTGGGGATATGTTCAGGCATCAGTGGCTGCTCCTGAGAGGAGGTTAATCCTCAGGAGTGTGGGGGCTAGGTGGCTCTGCCAGGCTCAGGAAGATCCCCAGGGAAGGATACCCCAGTGGGTGCATTAATTCACACAGCAGTAGGGGAGTGATGGCACCAACCCACCCAAAGCATCTGGGTGGGCACTGATCTTCCTATTATACTTCCTTAGAATCAGAATATTTAACATTTACAAAAACAATCCTGGAAAACACCAGCGTGCTAGAATTGTGTCAGTTCTGCATCCCTAGCCTTCTCAGTTATGGGGAAAAGCTTGTGGAGGGTGTGGTCTGTGTCTCTGATAAACGTTTTAATGTCAAAACAAAAGAGGTGAAAATTTTCACCTTTCCTTTTGACTGTTTAATATTTGCATATACAAATATGTTAGAAACAAGTTCCTACTTTATGTGTTTTTAGAACGTTCATCTAGATTTGTAGGAAAAATATTTTCATTGACTTTTGCCAAAAAATTGTTGGATACTGGAAATCCATGAAATAGAAAATAAAAACAAAAATACATTTTGTCTTGCTACAAGTCTCCTGCTGTCACTCATGAGCCATTTCTCTTCCGTTTCACTGATGGGGGAGTGCGTTGTGGCATGCTCTGTAAATAACGCTCTTAGAAACAATCATTCATGCCCCTGCTGTAAGCCTGAATTATAATCCTCTCCTACCAGCAGAACATACACTGCATGCATGTGCAGGATAAACATCTTCTTACAACATAATCTAGGAATCAGTTCCCTGACTTTGAGAAAACCAGCTTCATTTGAGTAGGATTAATTCCTCCCTCTCAGATGTGGTGAGACTATGCTGAATCTGTCAGAAACATTACTGTAAAGTCAACTCCTATGTGTATGTATTATACATTTGTCTGTCCTTCTGTCTGTCAACATTTTATTTTTAAGCACTATAAGATAACAAATAAAATGGAAATTGATTGAATATACTAGTTTTTATTCAGTACTGCTGGAACATTTCTAAAATGTACATTTTCCTCTTTTGTTTGTTTAGTATAGAATTTTATTTTTTTATTTTTTTAACATCTTAATTTAATTTTATTTTGTTCATGTTCTAAGATTCATTGCTTATGCACTACACCCAGTGTTCCATGCAATATGCGCCTTCCTTAATACCCACCACCGGGCTCACCCATCCTCCCACACCCTCCCCTCCAAAACCCTTAGTTTGTTTCTCAGAATCCAGTCTCTCACCTTTCATCTCCCCCTCTGATTTCCCCCAATTTACTTTTACTTTCCTTCTCCTAATGTCGTCCATGTTATTCCTTATGCTCCACAAGTAAGTGAAACCATATGCTAATTGACTTTCTCTGTTTGATTTATTTCACTCAAAATTGTCTCCTTTAGTCCCATCCATGTTGATACAAAAGTTGGGTATCAAATGGCTAACAGACACATGAAAAAATGTTCATCATCATTAACCATCGGGGAGACTCAAATCAAAACCACATTGAGATACCACCTTACACCAGTTAGAATGGCCAAAATCAACAAGAAATGTTGGCGAGGATGTGGAGAAAGGGGAACCCTCTTACACTGTTGATGGGAATGCTAGTTGGTGAAGCCACTTTGGAAAACAGTGTGGAGATTCCTCAAGAAATTAAAAATAGAGATACCCTATGACCCTGCAATTGCACTACTGGGTATTTACCCCAAAGAAGCAGATGCAGTACAAAGAAGGGCCACATGTACCCCAATGTTCATAGCAGCAATGGCCACAATCGCTAAACTGTGGAAAGAGCCAAGATGCCCTTCAGCAGATGAATGGATAAAGAAGATATGGTTCATATATACAATGGAATATCATGCTTCCATCAGAAAGGATGAATACCCAACTTTTGTATCAACACGGACGGGACTGGAAGAGATTATGCTGAGTGAAATAAGTCAAGCAGAGAGAGTCAGTTATCATATGGTTTCACTTAGTGTGGAGCATAAAGAAAAACATGGAGGGCATTGGGAGAAGAAAAGGAAGGGTGAATTGGTGGAAATCAGAGGAGGAGATGAAACACGAGAGACTGTGGACTCTGAGAAACAAACTGAAGGTTTTGGAGGGGAGAGGGTGGGGGATGGCTGAGCCTGGTGGTGGATATTGAGGAGGGCATGTATTGCATGGAGCACTGGGTGTGGTACATGAACAATGAATCTTGGAATACTGAAAAAATAAAAATAAAGTTAAAAAAATAAAATAAAATCCAGAGAATTAAATGTAAAAAATAAAATAAAATAAAATAAAAAATAAGTAAATAAATGAATTAATTTTTAAAAGGGGTATTCATCCTTTCTGATGGCTGCAAATATTCCATTGTATATATGGACCACATATTCTTTATCCCTTCATCTGTTGGGCAGGGCATCTCTGCTCTTCCCACAGTTTGGACATTGCTGGACATTGTGGACATTGCTGCTATGAACATTGGGAGTATATATGGCACATTTCCCAATCTTACCTCAATTTCATAGTTTTGTTCCTTAAACATTACCTGTAACAGATCTTAGTGAGTGGTAATAATTGAGGTGCCTGTAAGTAAAAGAATAAGAGCTACAATTGACAATCATTTGATAGGTCTAGGTAAAGCTTTTTGGTTATACTTTTTTGAAAATGAAGCAGTGAAAGACTCTGATGACTGGATAAGAAATAACTTTGTCAGTTTGTTTCTTATTCTTTGTTTTAACAAACTGAAAGAGTACTTTATTAGGCTTTCAGTTAATAATAATCAATAGAAAATGAGATTTGGGGCATGAAATCAGAAAGGAGTTCAAAAAATTGAGTGATGTTGCTCTGAAGAAGTTGCTTCAAGCGCCATCCATTTCTTTACATATATAGGTGATCTCAATGCTCCATACATAAAAAATGAGAAATAGATTGAAATGGATAATGTAAGCTGTCTCAGGCTAGCATCAGGCAGTATTCATCCATGCATACGTGAAGTAATTGAGAAAAGTTCCAGTAAAAGATGTGTTTCCAATAAAACTGAAGTTTCAATATTCAATGATTCTTTAAAACTAAAGTATATTTATGGTGTACTGTTCTTTTGTGCATTAATAAAAATTATTACAGTTCAACTCAGGTGACTTTTTTTTAGTTTTTGTTTAAATTCCAGTTAGTAAAAATACAGTGTTATATTAGTTTCAGGTGTACAATATAGTGATTCAACACTTCCATATATCACCTGGTACTCATCACAACCAGTGCACTCCTTAATCTCCATCACTTATTTAACCCATCCCCTGCCCACCTCCCCTCTGATAACCATGAGCTTATTCTCCATAGTTAAGAGTCTGTTTCTTGATTTCAATATCTCTCATTTTTTCCCTTTGCTTGTTTGTTTTATTTCTTAAATTCCACATATGACTGAAATCATATGGTATTTGTCTTTTTCTGACTGATTTATTTCACTTAGCATTATACTCTCTAGCCCCATCCATTTCACTGCAAATGGCAAGATTTCATTCTATATTATGGCCAAACAACACACACACACACATTATATATAGAGAGAGTCACATCTTTTTCATCCACTAATCTACTGATGGACACTTGGGCTGCTTCCACATCTTAGCTATTGTAAGTAATGCTGCTGTAAACACAGAGATGCACAAATCTCTTTAAATTAGCGTTCTTGTATTCTTGGGTAAATTCCCAGTAGTGTGATGACTGGATCATAGGGTAGTTCTATTTTTAGCTTTTTGAGGAACCTCCATACCATTTTCCACAGTGCCTGCACCAGTTTGCTTCCCACCAAGAATGTAAGAGGTTTTCCTTTCTCCTCATCCTCGCCAACTGCTTTTGTTTTATGTGTTGTTGACTTTAGCTATTATAATATCTCATTGTGGTCTTGATTTGCACTTGCCTGATGATAAGTGAGGATGAGCATTTTTTCACATGTCTGTTGGCCATCTGCATGTCTTCTTTGGGGAAATGTTTACTCATGTCTTCTACTAAGTTTTAAATTGGATTATTTGTTTTGTGGGTGTTGCATTTTGTAAGTTTTTTTATATTTTGGATACTAGTCCTTTATCGGAATGTCATTTACAAATATCTTCCCCATGCTATAGGTTGCTATATAGTTTTCTTGATTGTTTCCTTCCATGTGCAGAAGCTTTTTATTTTGATGAAGTCCCAATAGTTTATTTTTGTTTTTGTTTCCCTTGCCTCAGGAGACATATCTAGGAAGAAGTTGCTACTGCCAATGTCAAAAGGTTGCTGTCTATGTTCTGCTCCAGAATTTTTATTGTTTTAGATCTCATATTTAGGTTTTTAATCCATTTTGAGTTTATGATTATGTATGGTGTAATAAATTGGTCCAGTTCACGCTTTTGCATGTTGCTGCCGAGTTTTTCCAGTTCCATTAGTTGAAGAGATTATCTTTTCCCTATTGGATATTCTTTCCCACTTTGTCAAAGTTTAACTGGCCACATAGATGTGGGTTCATTTCTGGGTTTTCTATTTTGTTTCATTGATCTATGTGTCTGTTTTTGTGCCATTACCATACTGTTTTGATCACTACAGCTTTATAATATAGTTATTATAAGTCTGGGACTGAAGTCTGGAACTGTGATGCCTTCAGTTTTGCTTTTTCTTTTTCAAGATTGCTTCAGCTATTCAAGATCTTTTGTGGCTCCATACAAATTTTAGGATTGTTTATTATAGTTCTGTGAAAGGTGCTGTTGGCATTTTGATAGGAAATGCGTTAAATGTGTAGTTTGCTTTGGGCAGTATAGACATTTTAACAATATTTGTTCTTCCAACCCATGAGCATTTCTTTGTGTCATCTTCAATTTTTTTCATCAGTGTTTTATAGTTTTCAGAGTACAGGCCTTTTACCTCTTTGGTCAAGTTTATTCCTAGGTATCTTAGAGTTTTTGGTGCAATTGTAAATGGGATTGATTTCTTAATTTTTCTTTCTGCTGCTTCATTATTGGTGTATAGAAATGTAACAGATTTCTGCCTATTGATTTTGTACCCTATGACTTTATGGAAATTGTTTATCAGTTCTAGTAGTTTTTTGGTGGAGTCTTTTGGTTTTCTATATAGAGTATTATGTCATCTGCAAATAGTGAAAATTTTACATCTTCCTTTACAATTTGGATGTCTTTTATTTCTTTCTGTTGTCTGATTGCTGAGACTAAGACATACAATACTCTGTTAAATAGCAGTGGTGAGAATGGACAACCCTGTTTTGTTCCTGATTGAAGAGAAAAAGCTCAGTTTTTCCCTGTTGAAGATGATAATAACTGTGGGTTTTTCATATATGGTCTTTATTATATTGAGGTTTGTTGAGGGTTTTTATCATTAATGGATATTTTACTTTGTCAAGTGCTTTTTCTGCATCTATTGAGAGGATCATATATGGTCCTCATCCTTTCTTTTATTAATGTGGTGTATCAAATTGATAGATTTGCAAATATTGAACCCCTTTTGCAATGCAGGAATAAATCCTACTTGATCATGGTGAATAAATTTTTTTTAATGTATTGTTGGATTTGGTTTCCTAGTATTTTACTGAGAATTTTTGCATCCATGTTCATTAGGAATATTGGCCTATAGTTCTCTATTTTAATGGAGTTTTTATCTGGTTTTGGTATCAGGGTAATGCTTCCTGGCTTCCTAGAATGAATTTGGAAGCTTTCTTTCCTTTTCTATTTTTTGGAATTGTTTGAGAAGATAATGTATTAAGTCTTTAAATGTTTGGTAGAATTTGCCTGTGAAGCTATGTGGCCCTAGACTTTTGTTTGTTGGGAGATTTTTTCTTTTTACTTTTTTTTTTCTCACCAAATTTGTTTATTTTAATTTTTCAGTGTTACAAGATTGATTGTTCATGCACCACACCCAGTGCTCCATGCAGTACGTGCCCCTCTCGATACCCACCACCAGGCTCACCCCCCCACCCCCTCCCCTCCAAAACCCTCAGTTTGTTGCTCAGAGTCCACAGTCTCTCCTGGTTCAACACCCCCTCCGATTTCCCCTCCTTCGCCCTTCCCTTCCTTCTCACGATGCCCTCCATGATTTTCTTTATACTCCACACGTAAGTAGGACCATAAGATAATTGCCTCTCTCTGCTTGACTTATTTCACTTCGCATAATC
>JAPYYJ010001442.1:0-14159 GCA_028533885.1 Nasua narica | reverse complement strand
AAGATTTTGTTTATTTAATTGACAGAGAGATGAGCAGAAAGCCTGATGCGGGGCTCGATCCCAGGACCCTGGGACCATGACCTGAGCCAAAGGCAGAGGCTTTAACCCACTGAGCCACCCAGGCATCTCATCCTTTGCTTGGTTTCTTAAATTCCACTTATGAGTGAAATCATATAATTGTCTTTCTCTGATTGACTTATTTTTCTTAGCATACTACCCTCTATTTCCAACCCTGTTGTTGAAAATGGTAAGATTTCATTTTTTTCTGATGGCTGAGTAATATTCCACTATATATATCACATCTTCTTTATCCATCTGTTGATGGACATCTGGGCTCTTTCCATAGTTTGGTAATTGTGGACATTGCTACTATAAACATTGGAGTGCAGGTGCCCCTTTAGATCACTCTGTTTGTATCCTTTGGATAAATACCTAATAGTGCAATTGCTGGATCATAGGATACCCTATGACCCAGAAATACTGGAAGTCTTAACAAATAAATGTTTTCTCTTTATTTCACCAGAGAAGGAAAAGGAAGAAAAAGGAAGTTTCTTGAACTATAAAGTTAATTGAATTTTTTGTAACATTGTTTACCTTCCTATCTCTCTTCTGGGCTAGTTTCTTGATGACAGAGACAGTTGATCTCCAGTATCAAAGGCAGTTTCAGGAACATGGTAGGTGCTCAATAATTGTTAAATGGGTTGCAAGGTCAAGATTAATGAAAATTAATGAAACATTAATGAAAATGTTAAACTTTACTCAAGCCCTATAACCCTAGAAAATAGTAATCTTTAAAGAAATCCTTCCATTTTTGATGTTCCTTTCCTGCCCTGTGGCAATGATATTTTTGAATAGACTCTTTCCTTACATGTCTGGATTTATTTGACACTGAGCACACAGGCAATTTGATATACGGAAATAGGTGCTACGTAGGTGAGACCCTTTTTAATCCCTATAATTTAGGGTAGAGTTCATTGCAAGATTTTGAGACACAGAACATCTAAAGGCCATAGATGTTGGTGAGAGCCAGAGGGAAGGTAGGGAGCAAGTCAGATGAGCACTAGCAATTTGATTGACCTCTGTAATTCTCAGAAACCCTTGGGAGATTTAATCAATGCCCCACCCCAGATTACTGAATCAGAATCTCAGGATGGAAACCAGAAATCTGCATTATTAAAGAGCTTTCCAAGTGATTTACATTCACAATCAGTCAAAGGAAATTTTAAAACTTTTACCCCTTCATTTGAATCCTCTTTATTGAATCTGCCAGTGTTTCAAATTATGCAATTCAATATTAACAGAATTGAACTGTGCAATTTAAATTTTTAATCCCTAAACATTTAAAATCAAGCATTAATTTCCAGCTCATGCCCCCCTCCTTTGAACGTGACCTTTATTTTAATAGTGATGAAATTTATGAAGCATGCTTCATTTCCCTGATTTACTATAACACAGCTAAATTCATGTTGGAAATAATTAGACTGTGGCTCCATATTAAATCCTTAATATACACACACAAGTGAAATTATTGGTTCTTCTAAGCCACCCAGTTAAAAATATAGATAATGGAAATCAAATTTCCAGTTAAATTTCCCCTTTTTATGACTCAACAGAGCTTGTCATTGCCATACAGAATCCAGGAACAAATAAAGGGAAGATGACAAAGAAATGAAGGCCCTGTCTTCATTGAATCAGGTTAATTGTTAGGCACCTGATGGCAAATGAGCAGCTTGAGAGATTTTCTTTCTGAATAGATTGGTTTTTTTGGCACATTATAGATGCAGCCTCAGGCTACCTAAAATGAGTGACGGGTTCCAGTATATGCTTTGGCATCGGATTTATTTTTTCCTTATTCCATATCACTTGCCAACACGGTAGGCAGTAAAATGCAGTGGGGAAAATATGAAGCCAAATAACACAACAAAATACTGGAACACCTCTTAGGGTCAATTTTGAATCCATAAAGTGGCTGTTAATATTTTCCAATATTCACTCCAAAGAACGTTAGTGATCACTGTGGTACTTCTGAGTCCCCTCTGGAATAAACAGAGAAGGACAAGAGTGAAAAAGTGGATTGTGGAGACGTATATCTTTGTAGAAAGATGGAGTCCAGAAATGTGGTCATAAACAGGGTTGCAAAGGAAAGAAGACATTAGAATAACTGAGCAGCATCTATATACAGGACATGACATCAGTTCTTTCATTTAATCCTCACAAAACCTTGCAAAAAAGGTGTTATGCCTCTCATTTCACAGATGAGGAAACTAAAGCTTACAGACCCTAAGAAACTAGACCATAATGACAGATTCAGAAGGTTACAGGGCTCAGATGTCTAGATAGGAACATTGGACTCCAGAGTCCAATAATTATCCATTTAATTCCAATATTTCCTAAAATACACTTTTGTATGCATTTTCTCATTTAAACTAACTGATAACAATCTTGTGGGAACGGGAAGAGTATTTATTATATTCCCCTAACTGAAAGAAAAATGAAGAAAAATAAGACTTTCACTCTTCTCTGTTGTCTTTAGGAAAGATACCTTCATGCTAGATTTATTTTTAAACCTGTAAGCTTATACCTTCCAGATACATACTTTATATGTCTCATCATCCAGACACTACTGTTGTAACCCTCCTCAAAAGGGAGCAGACTTAGAATTTAAAGATGTGGATCTAGTTTTGCCTCCTACTATGTTATTTAATTTGGCTATTTCTCTCAGAGTTTTAGGGGTGTATTATTCCCAGCATACTATGTGTGCCTTTCAACATACATACTTTAGACTATATGAGAAGCACACTGGTCAGGCTTGAACCGGGTGTGGGACGACAGCGTGATGAGCAATGGAGGTGTGGTGTTGACTGAATGCTAGGATCAGAGGAGGAGCTAGGCGTGAAGAACATTGAGTTAGCCAAGGGTGTGGTAAAAAGCTGTATCCTAGCAAAGACTGTTTCTTCTGAATTGTTTTTTTCTGAGGCAATATTTTTCTTTTGACAAGTCTTTGGACCTATCCATTATAGCTTCTTCACTCCATGCACTGACCTGGTCACTCTATCCATCACTTCTGTTGACAGAGCAACACCAGGTTCTTCTGACAGGAAGAGCTTGGCACTGCTTTCACCTTCATACCTGGCAGGGGCTCTTGGCTTTGGAGACCTTCCCAAGTTTTTCTTTTTCTTTTTTGAAAGATGAAGTTTCAGTAAAATATGTTCCATTAGCTTGGCAATATTTTTAACCAGATATTCAATGTAAATTTACGTGTTTTTTCTTTAAAGTGGCTAATTTGGGAAGAATTTCATCTAGAGCATTTTAAGCAAGAAGCCATATCTAGCTGTTTATCATACAAATAATATTTTTAAATGTATCTTTTATTCATGTTATATGACTAATATATAAATGAAAGAAACTGACATGTATCAGATCCATACCATGTGCTAGATACGGAGCTTAAGGTATCAAAGCAGGGGTGGGCAGGGGGGCCTTAAACAAAAATGTATTTTCTCCTGGTTCTGAAGGCTACGAGTCAGAGATCAAGCTTTTGGAAGGGTTGGTTTCTACTGAGGCTTCTCTCCTTGGCTTGTTAATAGCCAGCTTCTCCCTCCGTCTTCTCATGATCTTCCCTCTGAGTGAGTCTCTTCTCATAAGGACACTGATCAGTGGCCTTCACAAGGATTGACTCAAGACCCACTCTAATGACTCCATTTTTACTTCATTACCTCTATAAAGACTCTACAAATGAGGTCTGGGGGTTAAGAATTCAACATACAAATTTTGAGGGAACATTATTCAGTCCACAATAGGTATTTATATGGATTCTTTTCTATAACAATTGCAAGTTTTGTATAATTATTCAAATTTCTGAATGAGAATAAAGATGCTGAGTATGCCTCACAAATCAAAGAGCTGATATGACAGAATTAAGATTTAAAGCTAGGTCTGTGACACTTCAAAGCTCTAATAACCAGCTCAGTGCCTTTTCCACTCTCTGTCATATCTTCTTCCAGGGGTTCTATCTGCATATATTAATGTTCACCTCTCTCCAAACAATTTCGCAAGTTGACTCCATGAAGCTGTTGCTACAGACTGGTAATATTTTGCCCACCAACATGGTGTTAAATTTTGTCTGAAGAATGGATGTTTCACTTCAGGCGTTATATAGCAATGTCTTAACTAGTTTGACAGAATTGAGTGCAAGTGTAGTTAGGAGAGTGCATTTTATTCAAGTTCAGAAAATTTTAAGTAGGTGTGTGTGAATTACAAGTTTCCCATTTAAATGATGTTGAGAGGTAGATGGGTCCATGTCTTAGTCACCTCTGGCTGCTATAACAAAAATACCATAGACTGGGTGTCTTAAACAGATTTTTCTTTTTTCTCATAGTTATGAAGGCTGAGAAGTCCAAGGTCAAGGTGCTGGCAGATCTGGTGTCTAGTGAGGGATCTCTTCCTGGTTTGCAGATGGCCATATTCTATTGTACCCTCACATGGCCTAGAGAAAGAGAAACAAATTCTCCCCTAACTTTTCTTATAAGGGTGTTAATTCCATCATGAAGGCTCTACTTTATGTCCTAATTACTTCCCAATAGCTCCATCTCCAAATATCATCACGTTGGGGATTAGGGTTTCAACATATGGTGGACGTGAACATTCCATTTATAGCGGCTCATGAAGAGTGGATGCCTTTGACAGATGTGTGGCATCACACTTTCACATAGGCTGTGCTTTCTATCTTAGTACAAATGTGTTCTGAGCTAGAAAATGCCAGTTTCACTATGACTTAGTTAATTTGCACTATTTCCCCTTCTAAGCTTCTCAGTGCAGAGGTCAGACCAGGCTTATAGGTGGTTATAGGACAAGTCAGGAGGTGGCTATTCTAGGACTTAAACAGTAGTAGTCATGGGCCAGATAAATAGGGTCAGTGGTGCGAATAACAGCAGGGAAGGGGAGGGAGAATTCTAAAACTTATGGAGGAAGAGTTTTCAAAAGTATCTTTTTGGCCACACTTATGACCACATATCACTTGTGTAGGATTCTGTTGGCTTCTCTTAAGACTAATTGTACAGGCATAAGTTACAATTTCAGAGAGAATTCTGTCAGGGAAGATAAGATAAATGTACACAAACTTAAAATACAGGTACACAAGAAATTGAATTATAAAGAAGGTTTAAATTGTTTTCTGCAGAAATGTTTTAAGTATTTTCTGCTTCTGTATCATAAGAGGGGTTAATTTTATCAAAAATGATCACTTGTGACAAAGTAAATTTGGCTGAAACTTGCAGAGGATAAAGGGAGTTTCTGATTTGAGAGTGGGAGGAGGGGAGGAATATGAGGTAAGTACAAGCTGCAGAGACTGGTGGGCCCTATGTGGGTGGGGAAATGGCAGGTTGGAGAGAAAGACAAGGCAGTAAGAAAGTGATAGAAGAACTGGCTATAAATATGATTTGGTGTCATTTTAATATGGAATATAAGTGGGACTCCCTTGATAGACTAAGGGGTGGGGTAGATTCAGAAGGCAATAGGTATTGTTTATTTGCTTTTCATGAGATAAAATATCTTTTTTCTGGAAAATCACAGCAAAATCTCTTTTCTGGATTTTGGAATAAAGCCACTGACATCCATCTTTGCCTTTTAAATTTTCACATTATAATTTGGTCCCAAAGCAATTGGCTCTTTTTTTTTTTAAAAGAAAAGTCTTTTGACCACTCCAAAAATTAACATTTGCTTGAACTGTTTAATATGCATTTCTAGAGAATCAAGCTGTGAATCTGAAAAGCTAAAATGCAGACAAAGATGATCATAACAGCAATATTATCTATAGTAGTGAAAAATTAAAATTGACTTTATTTTTTTCTGTTTAGAGGAATAGCAAAATAAACTGTGATATATCTATACAACAAACTACAGTGTACCCTTTTTAAGTTTTGCTTCTGTATTTAAAATTGGACAGAAGCACAATAACAATTAATAATAATCTGGGAAGTTTTTAAAAATAAATTTTTAATAAATTTACTTATTTTCCAAGTTTCAAAAATTGATCACATATTTGTTAGATAATCAGAATAAAAATTAAAATGAATCTGAAGTCAATTCCACATAATGGCTTTCAGTGATGGCAACACCTTTGTAATAATCCATAACAATCAAGGCTATCACTCTGAAGGAAACATACGTTATTATCCACAAAGTTACATTACATTCTAGTCATTGATATTCTAGTCCTTTAACCTGTGTGTAATTAGTTTGTCCCCAAACCTTTGTAAATAAGAATAGCCCATCCCCTGGGTGTGAGATGGTAGGTGGGGGTGTTAGTGCATTCATATTCTGATCTTCTGATTAGAGGTTCTTGACCAAATCTGATTCACCTTTATACCATCAGAGTCCAGCACTTTGCTTGCCATATAATCGTCAAGGTCTATTTGTGGATTGTGTGAAAAAACTAGTCAAAAAAATTTGTTCTTTTCACAAATAGTGTATTACTCATCTGAGAATTTTGCCTGGATTTGTTTTGGGGATTTGCCCAAATCACATACTTAATATATCTACTTGTGTTATATAGAATGCACATTGCTGAAATTTGCTTTATGGAGTGGGGCAAATCCCAGTTATTCTCCTTACTGGCTTCATGACCATGGATAAGTCATTCAACTCTGATTTTTATTTCACCAAAGGACTAGCATTAGAGTTAAATTAAAAATAAGTGTGAAAAAAAATTAGTGTGGAAATACGTAGCATTTGAACAATAGAGATAGCAGGCAAATGTTGTTTGAGCTTGAGTGGACTGCTTTTTGGTAAACATCATTGACTACAGGCATTTTGGAGAAATCAGGAGCCTTTCAGAAAAGAGTATTTAGGATTCATTATAGCAACAGACAATGGTGACAGGTGGGGATGTGTTAAAGAGATGACCTAACCCCTCTTAATATCAGAGAAAATGTCATGGCTGATTGCAAAACTTACCAACTGTCTCCCAAGAATTCTACAATGGGAAATAACACACTGAATTTAAGAGTCAGGTATAATCTCAAAGTTAAAGGGACGTTTGCAAGTTGGTTAATTCATTACCATCCCAAAATGTGCCTCGAATGCATAGAAAAATCTTGATATATTTACAAAGTCATTTTCTCTATTCTTCAAATGTTTCATCATTCACCTAAAAGTGTTATGAAGACAGGAGAAAGATCAAGAAACATGTGCCCCAAGGCCATCTAATAATTCCCCACGTTACATAATAATGTCCCACAGGAAATGAGCCCCAGGCTCCTGGGTCCATTAACTTGACCAGTCCATTGTTTTAGGTTATCAGCGGATTATAGAGGCACTGCCATCTAGTGGACTGAGCAAGAATTTTTAAAATTGGAATATCACACTAACTCATTTTTTTCCTTGTGTAAAATGTAATTAATCCCATTTCTTAAAAGAAGGAAAGAGGATAAAATTTCTCTTAAGTGAATTCCATCTGTATGCATTATCTAATGGGATAATATCTTTGTAATAATCTTTCCATTTTAGATGAGGAACTGAGTTTTAAGGAGACAAAGTTGTTTCATGTTACTTGCTTTTCAGTGACAGTGGACTTGCTGCAAGTTCACCTGACATTCTGACAATGAGAGAGCAATGTTTACTCCACAGCGTCATACACATGTTGATGTTAAATGTATAGAACTCAGTGGGCTTACTGTCCGGAACTGGGATTTCATTTGTACCCTTGACCGCTATCAAATGTGTGATCTTACACAATTTATTTAATTTCTGTAATCTTTGAGGTTATCCCTACATTAAAAGTGACTATAAAACGAGAACATATATTTACACTCTCTATAAATTTTAAAGGCTTGGGCTCATTGTTTCAACGGCAAGCATCTCGATTTTAGGTTCATCTTTTGTGTAAACACAAAAATGCAACAGAGAAAGATATGAGAGGAATATGGGATGAAATGAGGAGGAAGGAAACTGGATAGAGAATTTGACCTTTTTTAGCTCTTTGGTTGAAAATTCCCAATCTCAATACTACTTTTCCCAGAAGAATCACAGAGATGTCAAAATAGAAACTTAATGTGTATAGACATAGGAAATTAGATGGTTGCTGCATATTTCCCTACCCCTAGCAAATTTGTACCCCTATTAATGGCTGTCAATGAGTCAGTTTTTACTGCTTAAGATTTTTAGAATTCTCATACTTTTATGTATTACAACTTCCAATTCCTTCTTTTCTTCTCTTTAAGAGCACATTCATTCAAAGACAAAGATATTTTCTAATTCAAGACTCTTAGAAAGTACCTCTCTAGACCATCCCTTGGCTGATAAGAGATAAATAAAAGGAATACTTCACAAGGATCAGTCACACTAGTATTGCAATAAATACTTCTGCAACAAAGAGATAAGGAAACTAGATTAGAGCCTAATAGAAATGAAATACAAATTCCGTGTATCAAATCCAAGATTTTCTTTCTACTAGCTATGTGACCTTGGAAAAATTATAAAGGCTGTCAATGCTTTAGTTTCTTCATCCATAAAATAGAATTAATAATAATATCTGCTCATAACTTTGCTGAAAAGTTCAAATAAATTAATATGTGTAAGATGCTTAGTACAGGGACTGAGATTTAACAGGTTCATGATAAGTGCTAGTTATTACCCCTTTGTACTATGAAAATTTTGTATGTATGCAGTTTGTTCCCTGTGTTTTGATTTCTCATTAATGTTACACTTTCAGCCCATGGTTTTGACTCTTACAATCCATGATTTTTACTTTTTTTATAGTAGTGCACAAAATAAGGAAGAATATAGGAAGAACATGTGACAGAGACCATGTATAGTTCACAAAACCTAAATTATTTAACATCTGGCTTCTAATTTAAAACAAGTTTGCCATTTCTTGTTTTAACAGACAAAGATAATATTTCACTATTTTTTCTGCTCAATGTATTTTTGGTACAGGAAGAAAAGGTAAAGAACAAAAAAGAGGAAAGTATGTCCAAGCAAAATACCATGGACACTGGTATGAACATCATGGAAGGCTTCATGTAGGACTTTAAAAATGGGAGTGGTCTCATTGAGAGATTTGACCAACTCATAATGAATTGAAGATTTAAACTTAACACTTGAATCTGTAAAACCCCTGGAAGAAACCATAGGAGAAAATCTTTATGATATGGGTTTAGACAGTGATTTCTTGGATATAACACCTAAAGCACAAGCAACAAAAGCAAAAATAGACACACAGGATTTCCTCAAAGGAAAAAGGTTTTGCACAGCAAAAGAAACAATCAACAGCATAAAAGTCAACCTACAGAATTGGAGAAAACATTTATAGGCCACGTATCTGATTAAAGGTCAATAACTAAAATATAAAAGAAATTCAATAGCAAAAACCCAAATAACCCAATAAGAACATGAACAAAAAAACCTTAATAGACATTTCTACAAAGAAGACATACAAATGGCCACAGATATAAGAAGAGATGCTTAGCATCATTAATCACCAGGAAAATACAAATTAAAACCATGATGACATATCATCTCATACCTATTGGTATGGCTATTATAAAAAAAAGTCAAATGGTAAGTTTTGTCAAGGATGTGGAGAAATTGAGTTTTTTTTTCTCATGTTTTTGGTAGGAATGTTATGGAAAACCTATGGAGCCATTTCCAAAATTATTTTTTTTCAATAATCCACCAATCAACTTCTGAATGTATATTCAAATGAATTGAAGTCAATATCTCAAGCTCCCATGTTTATCACAGCATTAATTCACAGTAGACAAGATATGGAAACAACCTAAATATTCGTTGACAAAACAAAACATAAAGAAATTATGATATATACAAATGATGGAATATATTTGGCCTTAAAAAATAAAGAAATCTTGCCATGTGTGATAACATGGATGAAACTGGAGGTGACTATACCACATGAAATTTATCACAGAAAGATAAACACTGCATGATTCCACTTATCTGATGTATCCAAAATAGTCAAACTCAGAGAAACAGACAGTAGAATGGTGGTTGCCAGAGATAAAGAGGAGAGGAAATGGGGGGTTGCCGTTCATTATGGATAAAGTTTCTGGTAAAAATGATGAAGAATTTCTAGGCATCTGTTGTATAAGTAGACCAGGAATATTTTCTGTTTCTATCATTCAGACTTAAAAAATTCATAATTCATGTGGAATTGGTTAGAGCACTCTTACCTCAGTCTTACCTCAGTAGTAGGAAATATAAACCCTAGACTAAGCCTTGCCCTAGACACACAAGATGTCATAAAACAAACCCAAAATATCCAAAGTGTCCAGGTAACTTATCTGCATATAGCACAAAACTTAAGATTGTGTATAGGATTGCAATATAGAACCAATATCCTTGGATTTTGGTCTTTCTAAAAATTCAATCTGGAAATCTCTCTTTTAGGTGAAGTATTTAGAACATTAACATTTAATATGATAATTGATGTAGTTAGATTTAAGTCTATTATCTTGCTATTTGTTTTCCATTTGTCTCATTTGTTCTTTGTAACATTCCCCCTCTTTTTATGCCTTCTTTGAATTATTTTTACAATTCTATTTTAACTATTTTGTTTGCTTATTTGCTATGCCAAATAGACTACCTATTGTTCCCAAAGCTACAGATATGTTTCTCATTGGTGGCCAGATGGTGAAATACAGCTCTAAAACCCCACCTTACCATCTATTTTTATGAATCACCACTGGAGTGAAATGACTCCATTTGGGTTTCCCAAGAAGCAAACTCTGGGTTGAAACTTAGCACCCAAAATGTTCTTTTAAGCAGTGTCTGTAGGATCAATACCTATGGAAGAGAGCTGAAAGAAACATGAGAAGACAGACAAAGATGCTATTATGAATTATCCTTAAATGGAACAAGATGACCTCTCTCCCACGTTAACCAGTTGCTGGATGAGGGTCACTCCTGTAAGAATTTTGTCTTTGCAAAAAACAGCTTTCTGTAAGTGAAGTAATTTGTAAGTTAAGTAAGGAGCTGACAACTATAGACTGTCTGCCAACAGTATTCCCAGAAGCTGGATCAGCAAATTATTCACTAAAGGCAGATTTGGGTAGCATATTACAGAGCCTATCACAATATTTTATTAAGATGTCTCAATCTAATCATCTATATCATTTAATTTTCTTTTCCCATTTGTTACCTATTTATTTCTCTACATTATTTTCTTAGTGAATTTCTCTGTATCATCTTACAGCTGACTACTTCTCTTAGATCGGAGAAGTGTCCCATAAATATCTAATGACTTTATAAGGCATTGATTTTAAAAATTTCAAATAGATTCTTGTTCCACTGGAACTTGATTTATATTTGCTTTCCTTTGCTTCCAATTTTTTTCTATTAATTTTTTGTTCAGATGATTTATTTTTATCTCTTTGAGGTTTTGAATGTAACTGCTTTCAAGTCTTTTGAAGATTGTGCTATTATTTCCATTTCCTCAGAAGTAATTGTCTTCTCATTTTCTTTGATTTGTTGGCATATATGTCCATAGTAAATTTTGAAATTTTACCTCTGATTAAGGGGAAGGGTTTTTTGGCAATATTTTTTTTTTAACTTCATGCCTACCTCTTTTTGTAGAGGTTTTGTGATTGCCTTTATCCTGTTCGATGATTTCTTCAGTTGAAAACCCTAGATCTTATTGGTGGCTTTAGCTTTGTTTCACAGTATTGCAGTAAACTACTGACCTTTAACAAACTATCCCAAAACTTAGCAGCTTAACCAATAATCATTTATTTGCTTCTAATTCTGCATTTGAGCCTGGCTGTGGCTTCTTTCTCCTTATGGTGTGTAGGCTAGATATATTCATATGCACTAATTGGGGGCACAGCAGAGCCCTTCCTGGCCAGAACACCCAACAAAGCTTCACTATATATCTGGTCATGATACATGCTGTTAGCTGGATCACCTTGATTCTCCTCCTGTTGTGCTTTCTTTCTAATAGTTTAGACAAGTTTGCTTGCATTGTGGAAGAAGAAAGGCAAGGGAATATTGGCAGTCACCTTTAAAGACCATCCACCACATGGAGGAATGAAATGTATTTAATCACTGAGTCAGCACATCTAACAGTTTTCTGATTATTAAACTGTTGCTTTACTTCCTCACAACTCCAGGCAGGAAATCCACTATTTTCCTTGCTCCTGGGCAGTGGTGCCAGCAGTCATCCATACCTGTTTGTGACTGGTTCAGCTCCCTATTGCACACAATAATCCTATTTTTGGTTTTTTACTATGTAGGGCTGCTTTGAATCTTTGTTGCTTTTTGGTGGCAGAAGAGAGTCTCTTGTATTAACTAGACATTCAAGAAGAATCTAATAAGTAGAAAACCATAAATAGGATGCATTAAGATATGAATCATAACCAATTAATAACACCCAGGCAGAACTACGTTGCTGTGTTTTGAGCATTTCTGCATAAAGTAAAAATGAGGGCTAAATAATGTCTTAGTTTTGTTTGTTTGTTTGATTTGGATTTTGTTTTCATATTTGTTTATTGCCTAACAATCATATTTTACTTTTCTCTGCTCAGAAAAAAAAAAAAAACAACATTTAATTGAAGAAAATAGATTCAAACTAGAATTTGGAGGGAGGAATTTTGAAAACTTTCTTATTTCCCCTTCATGGTTGAGAAAATTCTATAGAGATATCTGCAGGGGTCTGTGGCTGTCATGGGCAAAGGAGGTCCCATTTTGAATGAGTTTTGTGTCAAGTCTAGCTTGATTTGTGAATGAATGTTCCTGCTAGAAATGTAAAACTCTCAATGTTGACTACAAACAGGACAGGCAGAAGAACACAAATCACCAGGCTCCTTAGTGTTCATCGACATAAAACCTCACAACAGATAATTTCTCTGCACCTTCACCCACATCTGGGAAATAAGTAAAATGCCCTTTGACATACCTATGTCCTATATAGAACCAAATCTACACTTCCAGCATTTGAATGGCGTTTTTTCCCCACACATGAGCATTTTAAGTAGACTCATAAATATTACAGTAGGAAGGATTTTGGAGATCACTTAGTCTAACTCTTTCTTCTCACAGATGGGATTATTTTTCTAGGATGGGAAGTTATCCAGAGTTTTCATGACAATAGTAGATGATGATGATGATCATGATGATGATAGCAACTCTCATTTCCAATCATGTGATATGTGCCAGACAATGTGCTCAATGGCTAACAAAGGTTTAGTCATCCAACTCAAAATTAATATTCACCATAATCCTCTGATGACAATACTGCTAGCCCCATTTCACAGATGAAGAAATTGAGGCTTAAAATAATTCACCTGAGGTTACAGTTATCAAACAGCTTTGGAGCTCAGTGAGCTTCACAAGTGGTAGCCGAGTAGTTTTGCCAGCTACTACTGAAAAAGCCTGTGGACTCAGATATATTAAATGCTTATTGTAGGATAATGAAACCACTGGCTTTGGATCCAGAAAGAACTGGGGTGGAAAAATGCAGTGTTAATGATGTATGGTCTGGAGAAAAATAATCATCCTCTCTGAACTTCAATTTTATCATGTATCACAAGGTGATAGTTAAAATGCTTAGCTTTCTAAGCTGTTGAGATAACTAAAGATGACATAATAAGCACGCAGTACTTAAACTAATATATACTAATACATAAAGTGCTTATACTAATATATTGTATACTAATATACAATAGATACTAAAAGCTGATAAAATAACACACCATAATAAATATATATAAAGTTATTATTATCATCAGTTGATACTCCAACCCTAAGCAAGTCTTTGCCTAAATGTTCCTGATCAGTGAGGCTGTCTCTGGATATCACATTTAATGTGGCAAACCAGCCTTCCCTCCAGCACTCACTATTTCCTTTACTACTAGCTTTTTCTCTGTAGAATTTATCAGCATTAATCCTTCCATTTACTTATTATTTGTCTCCCTCTACTACCTTATTAGGACTGACTGTTTTATCTATTTTGTTCACTGCTCAGCTTCTAGAAATATACTTTTCCCCAATAAATATTTGTTGAATGACTACTATTACTACTATTATTTGTGTTACTTTTGTTATCCAAGCATTAGTCTCTCCTCTTCTTATGTCCTTACAAAATTCATACATTGAAGTTCTAACTTCCAATACTTCAGAATGAGACTGTAAGGAACACAGAAGGTAAC
>JAPYYJ010001441.1:0-14161 GCA_028533885.1 Nasua narica | reverse complement strand
TGCCACAACTCCAAGCTATGAAAGCCTGAACAAATAGCTTATGAAAACCTGACAAATGGTTCAAAAGAACCCAATAGTAGGGAACTAAAGAAGTACATGGTCCAATAGGCATTTATCGGGGGGAACTTACCAGGAGCCAAATTTCTAGGGCCTGCTACTTCTAATGCATTTCTCTGTTTCACCAAACGCAGTTAAGACAGCTGGTGCCAGTTCTGGGCAACCGAGAAAGAAAGTCCTCGAAATGAAACAGGTTTCAGCAGCAACTAGCCACAGGTAGCTGGCTCGGACCTATCACAGCCACTAGATCAGGAAACGAACAGGGAGCCAAGGGGTGCTGCCATGGCTAACTGCTCTCTCCTGGGGAATCCTGAGGGGTTGCATAAATCAGAAATATAGCTCCTGACTGGCTCACCAGAATTGTAGCTGGGGCTCAGGAGTATAAGATTACCTGGCTCCGGGGTTCCCAAACAGACCAGGTTCGGCCACTCACTGTGGATACAATCCAAAGGTAGAGGGGGCGATCGTGGTAGAACAAGAAAGGAATTTATTTCTGTGACGCCATTACCCGGAACACAGTGGACTAACGTCTCAAAGACTGTCTTGAAGGGCTGAAAATACTTCTAGGTTGATATAAGGAAATTGTGGGACAAAGGTCGGTGAATAACATGCAGGTGGGCAGTAAAGTTCAGGTCGATCATTGTTGTGGTGAGGTCAATCCCACGGGGTCTTGCTGGCTCGCGGTAGTTATTATTGCTTGAGGGATGCTCACAGGGTGCTTTGCCCACTTGATCTTTTGCCTGAGTTAAGAGATAAGCTGGAAAGAAGAACTTAAGCAATTAGAAAGTACAGACTGAGGTCAAAATGGAGGTTGTTGAAGTCCTCTTTCATCTTCTACCTTACGGTGTTAGTTCCTTTGTTAAGAAGTTCTTTATGCTTCTTGCTGAGCAGAATAAAAAATTCGAATTTGCCTTATTTTCAGAATATTATTTCTGCAGTTTTAATGACCAAGAATTATCTTTCTTTGGTATCATGGTTACAAATATAATTTGCAATCGTAGGATTTTTGTATGTTATACAGTGTTTATAAGGTAGTATTGAGCTCTTCAAAGCTTTGCAAATCAGCAAAATCTAGTTGCTGATTAAAGTATGTTTTTGCTTACCACAATTCCTGGATTTTATACTATGGAGACAATAAGAGGATGAGAATCTAGGGAAAAAGCAGTCTCAATCAGTTTGGATTCATCATTAAGTCCTCAGTTTCTTGACTAAGGGAGGAAAAGAGAAGTTTGCACACACACAAAAATTGCAGGCACATCTCAACTTGATTGAGTCTTGTTGCTTCCTGGTAGGTGAAGAGATACTGCTTTCTGTATTGGATTATGGTTGTAAAATGGGGGAAGAAGAAAACTATCACCACCACTATCTGAGGTAGGTAGTTTCCGATTTCCCTTAATTGCACTTGGAGGATTTTTTTGGCCTCTCTGTAAAGCACTGCTAGGTAGAATAGTAAGTAAGAGATATGTGAGTATAGAAAAAAGGCCAAAATAGGAGACACTGTGTTTATGAATTGAAAAACCCCAGTCGCCATGTGGATGACTGACATATATGTCAGTCTGATTACTAGCAGTCAAGCTGACTTTGCACTTTGTTACATATTCTTCTCGAATAATCCTCTGATTGGTTCTTTTTCTTTTTTATTATTAAAAACTTTTTTTTCCTTTTATTCGAATTCTTGATGTGCCGGAAGTGATTGAGAATGGAAGAATTCAAGTAAAAAGAGCAGACAAATGATTTGGTTCACAAAAGAAAGTGTCAAAAAATGAATAGGTTGAAAAAGACTGGGAGAATAATAATAGCTAACATTTAGATATAATACTTAGTATATGTTGGGACTTATTTTAAGCATTTATTTATGTATATTAACTCACGTAAGCTTCATAAAAACTCTAATTTGGGTAATGACTTATTGTGACATCCATTTTACAGGTTTCTGAAGCTGACACCCAGGTTAAGTAATTTGCTCAAGGTCACACAGCTAGTTAGTGGTAGTCTAATTTGAACTCAATCAGGCTCACTCTAGAGTCCATACTTATAAGTTTTTTTGATGATTTGATCAGTTTTTATCATAAGTCAAAAATAAATAGTTAAAAAAATAAATTAGTTGAAATGAGAAAAGTTCAAACCAAAAAAATAATGCCAGTGCTAGATTACTTGACAGGTACACTATACCCCTGCTTAAGTCCCCAGGAAAGCAGAGAGTTTTGGTATTTTGTAAAAGCATAAATATAGTCATTGTGAGGAAAATCAGAACTTAATTGGATATCCTCAAACTTATTTTACACTGTAATAGTATTTTTAGTGTGAACAGTGCAAGACATCATAATATTTTTCTGTAGTTAGGGTTCGTAGAAGTCTACATCTAGCCCTGTAGAAGGCTTCATAGTTTTATACTTGAGTGAAGGGTAAAATGTGATTATCAGAAAAATATTTCTTACCTCCCCTTCATTCCAAAAATAAGTAAACATTTAAAGTCACTAATTAGTAGGGCACCTGGGTGGCTCAGTGGGTTAAAGTCTCTGCCTTTGGCTCAGGTCATGATCTCAGGGTCCTGGGATCGAGCCCCGAATCAGGCTCTCTGCTCAGCAGGGAGCCTGCTTCTCCCTCTCTCTGCCTGCCTCTCTGCCTCTCTGTCAAATAAATAAATAAAATCTTTAAAAAAAGTCACTAATTAGTTTTCAAGATTTCAGAGTGCAGAATTATCAAGAATCCTCTGCTTATATTCCAGGGTTTAAAATTACACTGAAATCATTAAGTTGTTTTCAGGAATATTGAAAAATAATAACAAAACTTGGTGATTTTTATATCCCTGTGTAACAAAATTCAGCTGAGGAAATTTGAGGATCAGATTGGCTTTTTCAACAATTATCATTGGGCAGCATCCCATCTAGCAAGTAGAAAGGAGGTCTGGAAGGCTTTTATAACCAGAAGGGGGAAGAGATAAAGAGTGGGCACATTCCTGAAGAAGGTTGAAACTGCATTTAGGTTAAGTATTAAGAGTTGGTTTGGTGAGAGGCTTTACTTAGTGCTGGGCCTGCAACGGTTGGTTTTTTCCTCTTCTGGTCAGGCAGCCTCTGCCGCAACCATGTTACGCCAGATCATCGGTCAGGCCAAGAAGCACCCAAGCTTGATCCCCCTCTTCGTATTTATTGGGGCAGGAGGTACTGGAGCAGCACTATATGTCTTGTGCCTGGCGTTGTTCAATCCAGATGTAAGTTGGGATAGGAAGAATAACCCAGAACCCTGGAACAAACTGGGTCCCAATGATCAATACAAGTTCTACTCAGTGAATGTAGATTACAGCAAACTGAAGAAAGAAGGTCCAGACTTCTAAGTGAAATGTTTCACTATAAAGCTGCTTAGAATGAAGGTCTTCCAGAAGTCATCGCACAATTTACCACTTATCCAGGAAATATTTCCCCTCTAAATGCATGAAATCATGTTGGTGTATTGTGTTGGGGTTTACACTGAATAATAAATATCTGAAACTTGAAAAAAAAAAAAAGGAAAAGAGTTGGTTTGGGGATATGAGTTTAGCACAAGTGACTCCATTTTGGGCTTGTTGTTTCTTTTTAAAAAATATTTATTTTTTTTTATTATTTTTTAAAAAGATTTTATTTATTGGACAGAGATCACAAGTAGGCAGTGAGGCAGGCAGAGAGAGAAGGGGAATTAGGCTCCCTGCTGAGCAGGGAGCCCGATGTGGGGCTTGATCCCAGGACCCTGAGACCATGACCTGAGCGGAAGTCAGAGGCTTTAACCCACTGAGCCACCCAGGCGCCCCTCCTTATTATTATTTTTAAAGATTTTATTTATTTGACACAGAGAGAGTGTACAAGCAAGGAGAACCACAGAGAGAGAGGGAGACACAGACTCCCTGCTGAGCAGGGAGCCCCATGGCAGGGCTCAATCCCAGGACCCAGAGATCATGACCTGAGCTGAAGGCAGATGCTTAACCAGCTGAGCTACCCAGGCTCCCCAATTTTATTATCTATTTCAGAGAGGGAGAGAGAAAAAGGAAGCATGGGTGGGCAGAGGGGGAGGGGTAGAAGCAGATTCCCTGCTGAGCAGAGAACTGTATGTGGGGCTTCGACCCAGGACACTGGGATAATGACCTGAGCTGAATGAAGGCAAACACTTAACCAACTGAGCCATCCAGGCGCCCCCTGTTGTTGTTGTTTTTTAAAGGTTTTTTGTTTTTTGTTTTAATTTTATTTAATTATTTGATGGAGAGTACAAGTAGGGGGAGCGGCAGGGAGAGGTAGAATCACATTCCCACCGAGCAAAGAGGCTGACGCCGGGCTCCATCTGAGGGCTCTGGGATCATGACCTGAGCCAAAGGCAGATGCTTAACTGACTGAGCCGCCCAGGTGCCCCCATCCACCCTGCGTCCGTTGTTTTTTCTTAACAAATGTTAACAGGTTTTGTTTTTCTTTAGGAAGAATTGTTTGATTTTTTAAATTTAAAAGAAATATATGAAAACACGTCTAAAAGATAGTGAAACCAGACCACAAGTTTAGCATTCCAGTAATCATTGGCATCATTTTTTGCCATTCTCTGATGTACGATTGGGTTACACCTGTTCCTCAGTCTGACTTATGGTCTTACAGTCTTACCAATTCCTGTCTGACTTGTGGTTTTGCAGCTTTTTAAGCTAATGCCCTGTTTACATTACTGATTTCTGAACATACTCATTTTCTACCAATTTATCATTTGCCACTTTGTTAATTCAGAGTCATTTCATGTTAAGCCACCTGAAGCCAGTAAGAAGACAACTAGAATTTCTGAAATAAAAAAATTAAGCTAAGAAATTACTAAGCAGGGGCACCTGGGTGGCTCTGTGGGTTAAAGCCTCTGCCTTCGGCTCGGGTCATGATCTCGGGGTCCTGGGATCGAGCCCCGCATCGGACTCTCTGCTCGGCGGGGAGCCTGCTTCCCTGCCTACTTGTGATCTCTGTCAAATAAATAAATAAAATCTTTAAAAAAAAAAAGAAATTACTAAGCGAATGTTTAATAATAAAACAAAATTACAAGAAAGCAACGTATGTCATAAGATGAGCCAGAAAACTTTGTTTCAAACCCTACTCTGCGATACAGAAAACAATGAATTTGGTCAAGTTATTTAACTGCTTTGAACCTCAATATTCTCAATTTGTAATGCGGTAATAATAATATCCATCCTCTACCTTGTAGGATTGTTGGAGGTGTTTGGAATGTGAGAATTTGAGGTGGTATTTGTAAGACGGCTGATATGGTGTGCTTGGCACATAGTCTTTTTTTTTTTTTAAGATTTTATTTATTGACAGAAAGAGACAGATCACAAGTAGGCAGAGAGAGAGAGAGAGATCACAAGTAGGCAGAGAGGCAGGCAGAGAGAGAAGGGGAAGCAGGCTCCCTGCCGAGCAGAGAGCCCGATGTGGGGCTTGATCCCAGGACCCCGAGATCATGACCCGAGCCGAAGGCAGAGGCTTTAACCCACTGAGCCACCCTGGCACCCCCCCCCCCCTTTTTTAAAGATTTTATTTATTGACAGAAAGAGAGGGATCACAAGTAGCCAGAGAGGCAGGCAGAGAGAGGAAGGGAAGCAAGCACATAGTCTTTATTGCTATGGGCAAACTAAAGAATGGAAGGTTTAAAATGTCACAGCTATACCACAGGTACGCTAATCATAAATCAATCTTTTCTTCCACAGTCAAACCTGTTCTAACCATCATTAGGTTAATCTTGATCCAAAGTATTGCTTGTATTTAAAATTAAATTACATTGCTTCACATAAATTCAGGTGCCTCGGTGGCTCAATCGGTTGAATTATCTGCCTTCGGCTCAGGTCATGATCCCAGGGCCCTGGGATCCAGCCTGCATCGGGCTCCCTGCTTGGTGGAGAGCCTGCTTCTCCCTCTCCCTCTGCTGCTCCCTCTGCTTATGCTCTCTCTCTTTCAAATAAATAAATAAAATCTTCTAAAAAAAAGTAATAATAATACAGCGCCTGGGTGGTTCAGTAGGTTAAGCTTTTGCCTTCAGCGCAGGTCATAATCCCAGAGTCCTGGGATCGAGTCCTGCATTGGGCTCCCTGCTTAGCAGGGAGTCTGCTTCTCCCTCTGACATTCACCCTGCTCGTGCTGTCTCTTACTCTCTCTCTCAAATAATAAATAAAATTTCTTAAAAAGTTAAAAAAATAATAAAAAGCTCTGTGTGGTAAACTATCAACAAAACTAAAAGACAACTTACTGAATGGGAGAAGACATTTGCAAATGATCTATCCAATAAAAGGTTAATATCCAAAATATATAAAGAACTGATACAATCCAACATAAACCCCCCCAAATAATCCAATTAAAAAATGAACAGACGACATGAACAGACATTTCTCCAAAGAAGACATACAGATGGCCAATGGACACATAAGATGCTCAACATCATTCAACATCAGGGAAATGCAAATCAAAACCACAATGAGATATCACCTCAGACTTTGATCAGAATGGCTAAAGTAGCTCAAGAAACAGGTATTGGCAAGGATGTGGAGATACAGGAAGCCTCGTGCACTGTTGGTGGGAACGCAAACTGGCTGAAGACAGTATGGAAGTTCCCCAAATAATTAAAAATAGAATTAACATATGATCCAGTAATCCCACTATGCATATTTACCCAAAGAATATGAAAATATTAATTCCAAAGGATGTACACACCCTTATGATTATTGCAGCATTATTTACAAAAGGCAAATTATGGAAAAAGCTCAAGTGTCCATCAATAGATGAATGGATAGAGAAGATGTGAGACATACACAGTGGAATATTGTTTCAGCCATAAAAAAAGAATGAAATCTTGCCATTTGCAGCATCTATTGCAGCAACAATAGAGAATATTCTAGCTCCTAACAATGTCTAGAGTTGTTGAAACTATTATTGTATACCTGAAACTAACACTATATATCAACTATACTGGAATTAAAATAAAATTTTAAAAAGGTAATACTGGGGGGCCTGGGTGACTCAGTTGTTAAGCATCAGCCTTCGGCTCAGGTCATGATCCCAGGGTCCTGGGATTGAGCCCCACATCGGGATCCCTGCTCAGTGGGAAGCCTTCCACTCCCCCTGATTGTGTTCCCTCTCTCACTGTCTCTTTCTGTCAAATAAATAAATCTTTAAAAAAAATAAAAAAGGTAATTCTTATTTTAAAAATACATGATTTAATTAAAAAATAGTTCAGCTGGATAGTTCATGCAATTTGAAAATTACTTATTGATGAAAATCTAAAACTTAATACTAAATCTTGTTTATTGGATTTTTATTCCTAAAACAGATTTTTCTATGACTATGAGCATTTATGTTTTTATTATGTTTCATCAACAACAAATTTACTAAAATACTAAAAGGAAAATAATGATCATGCTTTGAAGTTTAAAAAAATGCCTTTATGATATTTTTATACGAATTCCAAGGGGCACCTGGGTGGCTCAGTTGGTTAATTGTCTGCCTTTGGCTCAGGTCAGGATCCCAGGGTCCTGGGATTGAGCCAAGCAGCAGGCTCCTTGCTCACTGAGGAATCTGCTTCTCCATTTCTCTTTCCCCCTACCCGTGTATGCATGCTCACTCTCTCTCAAATGAATAAATAAATTCTTAAAAAAAAAAATAATTCCTTTGGTTAGTAAAACATCTCTTCATTTTAGGATCAGAGTTAGTAAATAAAAAGTCAGGTATCTTGCCTAGTGCTAGGAGATGGCTTTTTCTTTCTGATATCTTACCTGGGAGTAGACAAGAAATAGAATTAAAATACTCATGATACTATTTTCATGTTAATAATAAAACTTCACAGTGGAAAGAATTTGAAAAGACTTTACAACTAACTCTTTGCGTACAAGGTTGTTTTTCAGCTGATATTATTCTATCAGTAATATTTTTTATTGCATTGGGTTTTCAACATTGCTATAATTTGAGAGCACTACTAATGATAGGAAGATATATATATATATATATACACATATATATGATTTTACATTTAAGTTTCTACTCTTTTTCAGGTATGACAGCAGTTATCTGTACTTACCCTCTTGACATGGTGAGAGTACGTCTAGCATTCCAAGTGAAAGGGGAACACACTTACACAGGAATTATTCATGCATTCAAAACAATTTATGCAAAGGTATTTCACATTTACTTTTTTCACCTATATTGTGCCCTCCCTTTTTTATGTAAGCTCCATGCTCAACGTGGAGCTTGACCTCTTGACGCCAAGATCAAGACTCTCAAGTTCCACCGATATTTTGAATGTTATTTAAACTCTTTTATTTATGGTTATCGATATTAATAATAATTATGACACATCTACGTTTTGGGGTGGGTTCCAGAATAATTTTTTCATTGAAATGTACGCTTTTGTCTTTTGGTGTTTTCATACTAAGCACATGTATGTAATCTCACTTCTAATTTTTCTTCATTCAAAAGGAAGGCGGTTTCCTTGGATTTTACAGAGGCCTGATGCCCACTATATTAGGAATGGCTCCATATGCAGGTATTTTCAAATTTGGCAGAATCTTGATCTTTTATTCTTTTCTAAGAATGATGTTTAAATTTTAGCATTTTGTACGCAAGCCCCTATTTCATCTGGATTTATATTTTTCTTCCTTAAGGATAACCATTTGATTGAGGACCATTTATTAAATAGCCCCTCCTTTCCCCAGTGATCTGCAGTGGTACTTCTAAACATAATAGAGTGCAGTTTTATGAATCTTTATATTTGGTAGGACAAGTCCTTTTACCTTACACTTTTTTTTTTTTTAAGGAAAGTAAGAACTATAGATATTCTGCTATTCACATTTTATTTTATTTTATTTATTTATTTTTCCTATGCACATTTTAGAATCAGTTTTTGATATTGCACAAAAACCCTTGTTGGGATTTTTTTTTAAAAGATTTTATTTATTTTATTTGACACAGAGATCACAAGTAGGCAGAGAAGCAGGCAGAGGGAGAGGGGGAAGCAGGCTCCCTGCTGAGCAGAGAGCCCGATGCGGGGCTTGATCCCAGGACCCCGAGATTGTGACCTGAGCTGAAGGCAGAGGCTTAACCCAGTGAGCCACCCAGGCGCCCCCCTTATTGGGATTTTGAATGAAATTTTATACAGATCTTGCACATTTTTGTTAGACGTATTTATAGATACCATATAAGCTGTGTTGTGTCTTTTAGAAAATTGCATTTCAATTTATTGTTTGATTTAATTTTATGTGATCTTATAGCTAGCCATTATCCTACTTATTGATATTATAGCGAGCCACTATGTTACTTGTAGATGCTTTGGGGTTTCTGTGTGGGAAATTTATATCCTGTACAAATAATATCATTTTTCTTATTTTCATTCTTTTTTTTAAAGGATATTTTAATTTTTAAAATTTTTATTATTTTTATTTTTAATTTTTTTTATTTTTTATTTATTAGAGAGAGAGAGAGACTGAGAATGAAAGGGGAGAAGGTCAGAGGGAGAAGCAGACTTCCCGCAGAGCCGGGAGTCCGATATGGGACTCGATCCCGGGACTCCGGGATCATGACCTGAGCCGAAGGCAGTCGCCCAACCAACTGAGCCACCCAGGCGCCCCTATTTTTTATTTTTTAAAGATTTTACTTATTTGACAGAGAGAGACATAGACATTTTACTTATTTGACAGAGAGAGACATAAGACATTTTACTTATTTGACAGAGAGAGGGAACACAAGCAGGGAGAGGGAGAAGCAGGTTTCCTGCTGAGCAGGGAGCCCAATGTGGGGCTCTATCCCAGGACCCTGGGATCATGACCTAGCTGAAGGCAGGCACTTAATGACTAAGCCACCCAGGCACCCCTCTTATTTCCATTCTAATCCTTATTTCCTTATTTATTTATGTTTATCGTAGCTTATATAACAGCTGAGGACCTACAGTGCAGCAGTGAATAGAAGTGAAGTTACTGGGCATTTTGGCTCCTTAATGATTTTATTTTATTTTATTTATTTATTTTTTTAAAGATTTTATTTATTTATTTGACAGAGAGAGAGATCACAAGCAGGCAGAGAGGCAGGCAGAGAGAGGGGGAAAGCAGACTCCCTGCTGAGCAGAGAGCCCGATACGGGGCTCAACCCTAGGACCCTGGGATCATGACCTGAGTGGAAGGCAGAGGATTTAACCCACTGAGCCACCCAGGCACCCCTCCTTAATGATTTTAAAGGGACTGTTTATAATACTTCTTTACTTAGCATAACATTCATATATGGCATTAAGGAAGTTTTGGTAAGAATTTTTATGTGAATTGATGTTGAATTTTATCAGACATCCTTTCCTGCATTTATGGATGTGATCATATAGTTTTCTCCTTTAATCTGTTAGTATGATGAATGGCCTTAATAGATGTTCTAAGATCAACCCAAATTGGTTATGAAATAATGATCTTTTTCTGTCCTGTTGAATTAAATTTGCTAGTTGTTTTTAGAAGTTTTACATCTGTATTCCTAAATGAGATTTACTTGTAATTTTCTTTTTGTAATATCCTTGTGTGGTTTAGGTATCAAGGTTCTATAGGTCTTACAAATGAGTTGAAGAGAATTTCCTAATTTTCCATCTTCAGGAATAATCTCTAATTAAATGATTAGAATTATCTGTTTCTTGAAAGTTTTCATTTTGGATGATTTTTAAATACTGGTTTAATTTCATAAATGGTTGTAAGACCATTCAGATTTTCTATCTTTTGTGAGCCACTTTTGGTAATTCATACCTTTCTTTACCATTTTGAACTTGACCCTTTTGTATTAGTTTTCATTTTTTTTGACAAGATTTCCCTTATTTCTTCATATTTTTTTTACATCTGTTCTATTGTCATGCCCCTTTTTTCATTTTTACTTGTTTAATCATTTATTAGATTTTGCAAAGAATCAGTTTTGGCTTTTGTTTTCTTCTCTAGTCTACCTTTATTTTCCATTTCATTGATTCTTATTCATTTCTTTCTTTTTTTTTTAAAGATTTTATTTATTTATTTATTTATTTATTTATTTATTTATTTATTTAAAACCAGAATGAATTTTATTAGAGCTCGCCAATGTATCTCAATAAGTACTTACTTTTTTTTAATAAAGATTTTATTTATTTATTTATTTGACAGAGAGAGAGAGAGATCACAAGTAGGCAGAGAGGCAGGCAGAGAGAGAGGGGGGGAAGCAGGCTCCCTGCTGAGCAGAGAGCCCTATGTGGGGCTTGATCCCAGGACTCCACTGAGCCACCCAGGCGCCTGATTCTTATTCATTTCTTAATTATCTCCTTCTTCCTCAGGTTTATTCTTCAGAGATGCTTACCTCATTCATTTTGTACCTTTGGGGTTGTTTTCTCCTGATATAGGCTTTTCCCCCTCTAAATCTTGCTTCAGCTGTATCCCATGAGTTTATTATTTTATTGTTTTTACTTAAGACGTGGAAATTTTCAAACATGTTCAAAAGTAGATAATAGTATAATGAACCACCATGCACCTAGCACGTACCTTCAACAATGATCAACTCACTACCAGTCTTGTTTCACCTATGCCCCTAAATACCCCCTCCACTCTCATCCTAAATTGTTTTAAGGGAGATCCATTTTATTTCATCTACAGTATTTCAGTATTCAGCTTTCTATGCTTTGTCTTTTAAAGCACAACCATACACCGTTATGAACTTTAAAAAATTATTGATATCATCTAGTATATTATCATAGTTCAAATCTCCACCCCCTCCCCTTAACTCATAATTAGTTTTTGGACAGATCCAAGTTAATATTTGCCTAGTATATTTTTCATCTTTTTATTTTCTACTTTTTCATGTCTTTGTGTTTTAGGTATTCCTTTTGCAGTCATTATGTAACTGGATATTTTTAAAAGTTTGTACTTGTTTCTATACTTTGCTATTTGATTTCTACCTGTGGGCTTTTCATGTTTTTAAAAATTTCTTTCTTGTTTGCTTATTTTCTGAACACTTATCCAGTGTTTTATAAATGTATAAATTTACTTGCTCCTTCTGTGGTTATTGGTCTTTAATTATGAGCCCATTACTTGATCTTAATCTCCCAAGTTTCAGACCCAGGATTCCATCTTCTGCAAACCCAGTGGCAAGATCCATCTCGATAGCTTTCTGCTATTGATTTCATTATTTAGAGTCACTTTACCTCTCTCATTGGCCCACAGCTCGCAAGTGGGCTCCAGCTTATATTTTTGGAAGGCTGTGGTGCTGAGGTTCTCGGAGACCTTCTCATTCTTTTTGCAAGTCCAATAGCAACGACAAAGTCATTCAGAATACCTAGATTGCTATTATATTGGAAGCAGAACTTTATAATTTTTTGCTCTATTTTCTTCTCTACGTTTTTTGTTTTTAAAATATTTTTAACCTAATTATGGTATATACTTAATTTTGTTTCTTCATTTTCCCCATTTCCTAAACATTTTTCATATATTTGAGTACTCTTTATAAATTTCATTTTTATTAGTTGTGTCATATTTCACTGAATACTATTCCACATCATTTAGATATTTCTAATTTTTTCAACTTTTTTTTTAATAAAGATTTTATTTATTTATTTGACAGAGAGGAGAGAGATCACAGGTAGGCAGAGAGGCAGGCAGAGAGAGACCCACTGAGCCACCCAGGTGCCCCTCAACGTACTTTTTTTTTTTTTAAGATTTTATTTATTCATTTAACAGAGAGAGAACACAAGCAGGCAGAGAGGCAGGCAGAGGCAGAGAGAGGAGCAGGCTCCCTGCGGAGCAAGGAGCCCGATGCGGGACTCGATCCCAAGATGCTGGGATCATGACCTGAGCCAAAGGCAGTTGCTCAACCAACTGAGCCACCCAGGCGTCCCCCCTCAACGTACTTTTAACCTGCAATTAATTTCCTCATTGTGAGCTTTTTCAAATTTTAGATTGTTTTTATTTATTTTTTATTTTTTTATTTTTCAAGATTTTATTTATTTATTTTATTAGAGAGACTGAGAATGAGAGGGGAGAACGTCAGAGGGAGAAGCAGACTTCCCGCAGAGCTGGGAGTCCGATATGGGACTCGATCCCAGGACTCTGGGATCATGACCCGAGCTGAAGGCAGTCGCTTAACCAACTGAGCCACCCAGGCGCCCCTAGATTGTTTTTAAAATAGACTTCCCAGGGGCACCTTGGTAGCTCAGTTTTTGGGCGTCTGCCTTCGGCTCAGGTCACAATCCCAGCATCCTGGGATCCGGCCCTGTGTCAGGCTCCATGCTCAGCAGGAGGCCTACCTAGTTCTCCCTCTCCCACTCACCCTGCTTATGTTCCTCTCTCGCTATGTCTCTCTCTGTCAAATGGGTGAATAAAATCTTTAAAAAAATAAAATAAAATAGACTTCCCAAATATAAAAGTATATGAATATTCTAAAATTGTATACTATCAGGGCGCCTGGGTGGCTTAATGGGTTGGGCCTTTGCTTTCAGCCCAGGTCATGGTCTTAGGTCCCGGGATTGAGCCCCACATCGGGCTCTCTGCTCGACGGGGAGCCTGCTTCCCCCTCTCTCTCTCCCTGCCTCTCTGCCTACTTCTGATCTCTCTCTTTCTCTGTCAAATAAATAAGTAAAATCTTAAAAAAAAAATTGTGTACTATGAATTCAAAATACTATAATAAGAATTTTGTATAAAGGATAAATTCCTATATTGAGGTATTCGCCTATACTGAATTTTTATTAGTGCTCATTTCTTGTTAATCTCAAGAATATTTTAAATATATTTTACAATTTAGTAGATATCAAGTTATCTTTTTTTTTAATATTTATTTATTTGAGAGAGAGAGAGAGAGAGAACATGAGATGGGAGAGGTCAGAGGGAGGAGGGGGGTCCCCGCTCAGCTGAGGGAGATGTGGGACTCGATCCCGGGACTCCAGGATCATGACCTGAGCCAAAGGCAGTTGCTCAACCAACTGAGCCACCCAGGTGCCCGATATCAAGTTATCTTGAGTAATGTTTAGTTGATAGAATTGCTTGAATTCTATTCTTGATTTTGTTAATATAGACTTTAATGGATCTATTATAAAATCATGTGAATGTTCAGCAAGCACCAAGTGCATGTTATTGATAAATTAATATTTATTAGATTTT
>JAPYYJ010001440.1:0-14162 GCA_028533885.1 Nasua narica | reverse complement strand
GGTGTGGGAGGAGAGGGTTTGCCAGGTGTATGCCACCCCTTCAGCTAACGTGTGCTAAGCCTGCTAAGATTCGACGATTTCCTCTATGGCACACCACTCGTGATAAGTTGTTATTTTGAGCACTGTGATGATTCCTCTTTAATGAGGCATTTGAGAGCTTCAGAACGGTTGGACCAGGGATGGAGGCGACCCCCTGACGCTAGGAAGGCAGCTCCCATTGCTTGCTGGGCTGCAGAGGGTTCTCAAGACACTGGGTAGCCCTGGCGTTTCAGATGGGGTCCCAGCAGGAAGGGAACTTTCTCACTCCATGCGGTTCCAGTGCAGAGAATTTACGAAAGGGGCTAATGACAGAAGTCCAGGCAGGGTGAAAGAAGTCAGTGAAAGCTTTTTGGACTTGTGCCACCCCTGGGCACAGCGGTAAAGCGGGAGGAGCCTAGGAAGTAAGGGGGGGAGCCCAGGGAGCCATGGAGGATGGTGCTAGAGCAAATGGCTCGGGGACACAGCCATCGCTGGAACCCCGGTCCGAACCCAGGAGGAAGTACCCTGATCTCTCTCCTCTTGGCCTTTCTGCTCTTCTGATGGGTCCCCCATGGGCCAGCCCAAAGCCAGAGGGCCTGGGTGACGTCATCAGCAGGCGGGCCTGCGGGATACAGAGCAGGTCAGGAGGGTGGAAGACAGACTTGGGAGGGCAGGGAATAACCAGCCACGGTGCATCCTTCCAGTGGTGATCCTGGAGGCTGCCGCTGTTCCCCTTCATTTGGTTTCATCTATTTTACTCCCTAGGAAATGTCACAGGGCTGGAAATACTCTTTACCTTTATGGAGCTTATCCTTCCTTGACAGGAAAGGGCTAGATCGGGCCTGACCTGCTGCAGGGACATACCTATGAACGATTCATGCCTCATAGTTCCTTCTTACCAAGGTTTCTTCCCTACCTTCAAAATCCTGCCTTGTGTCATTCCTTAGGGTGTCTAGACCATGGCATCATCTCCCTCTCCTTCTCCTGGCAGATGTAGTGGCTTTCCAGTGGCTTCCTTCCCTCCCCCCCGGCTTTGTGCCTTCTCAGTTGGGCCTCTCCATGAGAGCTAGTGCAATCCTGGGACCAGGCAGGGGGATCTAGGTGCCCTGAGCCACACCGCCTTCCCACCACAGGTGGGATACACCCCAGCTTCTTTAGCCGGGCCAAGAGGCCAGATATGCGGGGCTCTGTGCGCCTCTCACTGCCCGGCATTCATACCCCCCACCACTGCCCCTTCACCCACACTGGCGACCCCAAGCTTCCCAGCCCGACAGACCTTTCCCACCTCGCCCTGTGCCCATGCTTCCTCTTTGCTGCCTCTACCTCCCCACCTTCTTTCTCTGGGGGGCTGGCTTCTTCTCATACTTCACCTTGCAGTTTACGTGGCACCCCCCATGGCCTTCTTTCCCAACCCCTGAAGGTCAGAATGGCCCTTCCCTGCCCCCTCGTCTCTCTCCTGTAACACCTGGGACCCTGTGCGCCCATCTCGGGGTGCCCGCACTCGGCCCAGGGCTGGCACACGTCGGCCAGTTCAGATCTGAGGAAAGCGCCCCTGGGAGACCAGGGCAGAGCCCGCCGCCAGGCTCCTCCCGAGGTTTTGCTTCTGGGGAATGCCTGGGCTCTGGGTGTATGACTGTTCTCATTACTTTAATTTGCTGGTTTAGGTTCCTGTGGGCCATAGGACTGAGGAAAGGCAGCTCTTAGAAGAGCAGCCCACCCCCAGCATGGGTGTCTCTTAGGTGGTGGTGGGTCAGTCCCTCTCTTTGTTTTGTGTCCTACATTCTACCCTGCTCGCTTCCCCTCCTGTTATTCCCAGCCTCTGACTTTCTGGCCTTATGCCTGTTGCTGTGCGTGATGACGAGGACGCGCACATGCCCCTTTGCTGTCTCTCGCTGCTCGCTCTTGGACAGGAGTTGGCAGCCAGGTTCATCATGGAAAACCCTTATCACTTCAGATCCAGCTCTTTAGGAATTTGGGAGTGCCTGGATGGGACAAGATGGTGGGAACTTTTGTACCCGCCCCAAAAGAGACACTGCTCAGCAAAGCAACACAATAAGCAAGCCCTTTGGTGGGGGGCATCCTCTCTGAGAGAAGAAAGTGTCTTGGGGGCACTTACCCCTGACGGTGGACGCTAATGCCAGGCTTGCTGCAGGGCATTGCCCGGCCGCTCTGAGCTCCTGCTTCTGCCGAGGGTGAAAAAGGGATCAACATCCTTCAGCTTTCACTAAATCAAATTAGCCACTACCCCAGGGCATTTGAATTAATTACACGACCTTCCCCATGTCCTCCTTCCGGGCCACGCGCTGTATAGCCTGAGAGCGAGGCCCACGTCGTCGATTTTGCAAATGAAGAAAACGGAGATCAGACACCTGCCCGGATTCCAAAGACCACACGCTTCCTTAGGGCCCGAGCTGGAGCCGGAATCTTCGTGTCTCGAGGATGTCTCTGTTGTTTCCCTCTTGGAGCTTTTATGCAGAGACGTGATGACAGATCAGGAGATTTGCTTCATTTTCTTATTTTTTTTTAAATGTATGTTTTCTCCACCTTGTTCGTATTGCCGTATTATTGTAGCAGAGAAAGGACGAAGAAAATTAAAATAATAAACCGTAGCATTAAAGGCAGTTTTGTGGCAATGTTGATCAAACCCGTATCTCGCCTACGTGTGCCACTTGGAGGCGGGAGCTCGTTTTTCACAGCAGCACCGTAATCCCTGCTCTGTGAGGGCGGACGTGGAAACCAAGCCCTGCTCTGAGCTCATCCACGCCGCATGCTAGATCATTCAGTTGCCAGAGGGAACCAGGGCAGAGGTTGGATCTGGAAGAATCCGAGGCTCTGATCACTCTGTCATTGAGGGAGAGCCCACAGAGAAATGGGGATGGAGAGATGGAGTGCGTGCACCACTGGTTCTCAGACACCCCCAGGGGAACTGAGTAATCACACACACGACCAGGAGGTAATAAATGACCCTCTTCCTTCCCCCCAAGGAATGATTTGTTTAAAAGATTCTCCCAGGGGCACCTGGGTGGCTCAGTGGGTTAAGCCTCTGCCTTCAGCCCAAGTCATGATCTCAGGGTCCTGGGCTCGAGCCCAGGATCAGGCTCTCTGCTCAGCAGGGAGCCTGCTTCTCCCTCTCTCCCTGCCTGCCTCTCTGCCTACTTGTGATCTCTCTCTCTGTCAAATTAATAAATAAAATCTTTAAAAAAAAAAAAAAAAGATTCTCCCAGTACTCCAGAAAAACCACCGTGGCTGTTCAAAGTGAGAAGCAACTAGGCAGGTGTGGATGCAATGAGTGCCATCCTCTCCTCCTCGGGGGGCGGGGAGTGGGGGGTTGGGGAGTTGGCCATGCTCTGGACTCTCACCTTGCCTGCATGACTTTTCTCCTTTTTTGCTGATTCCCTGGAGGGATTAGCTAGCAAAGTTAGAAGTCGTGGCTATTATCCATTTTTCTATATAACATTTCAACCTCCTCGCTTCTGTTAAGGATTTAAAGATCTTCTTTGCAACTTTTTATAGGTCCTGTTTTCTTTTCCTTTCTTTTCTTTTTTCTTTTCTTTTCTCTTCTCTTCTTTCTTTTCTTTCTTTTCTTTTTTCCTGAGAGTCCTACACAAGGCCCACAGAATGGAAGTAAATACAAATGTTCCGCAGTGAATTAATGATCTCTGAACTTTGTCGCTGCAGAACTGCAAAGGACAGCGGACGGTGCCCAGAAGCCTTCTGTGTGTGTGTGGGGGGGGCATGAATGACGTCATCCTACCAGGGAAAAGGGACAGACCACACGCCAGGTGCTAGGGCCGGTTTCATCTCAGCCAAACTCAGAATGACCCTATTTATACTGTTCTCTTAGAGATTGGGCAGGGGCCCGGAGATCCCTCTCAGTCTCCCCATGGAAAACCTTCTCTCATCTCAGCTGTTTTAATGCCAAACACTTTCCTGGAGATTCGCTGATGGTTCTCATCACTATCAAGTGCCCTTCTGCAGGCCACGGGATTTAATCACCAACAATTTCTAGTTTTCTTTCTGTCCGCATTTCCCTCTCCAGGTGCATAGCATTTTTTTTTTTCTTTCTCAGATTGGAAGTTTTGATTATTTATTTATTTCTTTATCACGTCTTTTTCTTTAATTTTTTTAAGATTTTAATCCCAGTATAATTAACAGTGTTATGTTGGTTTCAGGCGTACAATATGGTGAATCAGGGATTCTGTACATTACTCAGTGTTCATCACGATAAGGGTGCTCTTAATCCCCTTCACCTGTTTCACCCATCCCCCCCCTCTGGTGACCGTCTCTTTGTTTGCTATAGTTAAGAGTGTTTTGAGTTTGTCTCTTTTTTCCCTTCGTCCATTTGTTTTGTTTCTTAAATCCCACATATGAGTGAAATCGTATGGTTTTTCTCTGACTGACTTATTTCACTTGGCATAATACTCTCTCGATCCATCCACATCATTGCAAATGGCACGAGTTCATTCTTTTTGATGGCTCAGTAATATTCCCTCATGTGTATATACCACATCTACTTTATCCGTTTATTAACTGATGGACACTTGAGCTGCTTCCATATCATGGCTCTTACAAATAATGCTGGTATAACATAGGGGTGCATATATCCTTTTGAATAAGTGTTTTTGTATTCTGAAGGGTTTTGTTGTTGTTATTGTTGTTTTTAATATTTGCTTTTTCAAACAAAGCAGTCTAGGCTTTGTTATGGTCCTCTCCCCTGACTTTGCTTAGTGATTTAGTCGACGGAGGATGAAACTGGGCCTCGAGGACAAGAATCTGACGAAATTTTGGAAGCCTTGTTCAGGTTCCACCTGATTTGAAGCAGCCTGGGACCTTCGGTCTCTCCCTCAAATACCTTATGTGTGGATCCCCAAAAAGCTGGGACCTGGTGTATATTTACTGAATGAAAATCACAGAAAAGAAGGGAAAAAACCAGATCATGGATTCAGAGTCTTTGCAGTTATATATTATGATGGGTAATTTTATGTGTCCTTTTGGCTGGGCAGAGGGATGCCCAGATAGCTGCTAAAACATTATTTCTGCGTGTGTCTGTGAGGGTTTCTCTGGAAGAGAGTAACACTTGAATCAGTAGACGAGTAAAGCGGACTGTCCTTGCCCATGTGGGTGGGCCCTTTAATTCTGCAGGCCTGAGTGGAGCAAAAAGGCAGCAGAAAGGCGAATTTGCCCTCTCTCTTCTTGAGCTGGGACGTCTGTCTTCTCCTGCCCTTGGACCTTGGAGCTCCTGGTTCTCAGGCCTTTGGACTCAGACTGAATCTTCCTGTTGGCTTTTCTGGTTTCCGAGCTTGCAGATAGCACGCTGGGGGGCCTCTCAGCCTCCACACCACACAGCAATGGGTTGTCACAATATGTGTCAATTGTCCACCGGAGGTGCTCGTTAGACACTCAATGGCTAGAGTTTTTACTGGGGGCTGATCACGTAGGCACCCTCTGCCTAGCATGTACCCAAATTCCAGAATCCCAGAAGGAAAGCAGATATTCAGCAAACCTCCCCTCCCTTTTTTAAACCTCACTGTGGAAGCCTTCGTAGGCATAGTACAGTTTTTTGTTTTTCTTCTTACATCTTGAACAGAATGAGACACTTAGACGGTTGTCTGTCCTGGGGGCAGTGGCCCTACGAGTTTCAACAACTTTTCCTTAGATCCTTGGGATCTGACCCGGCCTGGGGCCATCCTTCTCAGGGTGCCCTTAGTATTTTCTAGGCCTAGAGTAATACTGAATACTTTTGTGTATACCAACAGAGAAAAGCTCTCTTTTCTGTTGCTTTTCTTAACCTTGAATAACCAGCCCTAAATTTTTTCTCTTCCAAAGACTAAATTAAAACCCCAGTCTGTTAGAGTATTTCTTAAATTGTAGTTGGTCGTAGGGTGATGGTACAGAGTGTGTGGGATTGGGAATCAGATACACCACCTTGACTTGGGACTTGTGACTAGTTGCTTGGCCTTTCTGAATCTGCTCCACAAAATAGGAGAGTCCTTGGAGATTTGTGGCTTTGCAGTGATGTGTGAGAAGGGTCTAGCCCAGATCATGGGTGCCCAGTAGATGGCCACTCTTGTCATTGGCAGGGGCCAGGAGCTGGCCTGGGTCCACTGAAAATTATGAAGTAGGCTGGAGTGTTGGCTTATATATTCCAGGCTGTTCCTCTCACTAGTTGTGAGCCTTCAGTACTGGCCCTGAATTAGCTGTGGCTTTAGGGATAATAGCATCTAACAGGTGATTGCCTGAGGATTACAAAAATTCAGCAAATCCTAAATTAGCAAATCTTCATTCATAATGAAAGAGTTAAAAAAAATTCCTTGTGATATTCTCAAACCTATCAGGTAATACTCTTGTCTTTAGGGTTCTCCAGAGAAACAGAATCAATAAAAGGTGGTGGATGGATGAATGGAGAGATAGGGACTTATGATAAAGAATTGGCTCATGTCATCATGGAGACTGAGAGGCCCCACAGTCTGCTATCGAGGGAGAGTGTGAATTCTCCCTTCCTCTGCCTTTTCGTTCTACTTGGGCATAAACCACAAGGATTGCATAATGGGCACAATGAGCCACTCTCATCAGTCAAAGAGTTAAAATGGTGGTAACACTTTCCAGGTTGAATTTCTCAGATCCCAGCCAAGGGGCACCCTTGTAAGGGGTCAGGCCTCCCTGTGTTAGCTCTTTCCTGCACAGCCTGCTCCGGGTCAGAGCTGTTCTGGGGGCCGAGGGCATTGGCCCTTCACTCTGAGCAGTGGTCGTCATCCTCTTCATTTTGGACCGCTGCTCACAGATCGGCCTGGGAAAAGAACTTTCACTCTGGGCTACTCTTGGCGTCTTTTGTCTACCTCTGGCACTCTCCTTGCCATTGGGTAAATGACCTGCTCATCCTCTGCCCTGATGAAACTTTGTATATGGCTATTGTCCTATGAAAAAGGTATAGTTTTTCAGGACATTAAATCGGTTCCTCTCCTAAATGGCATACTTAGCTTCCAAGAAAAGTCTGTTTTCTTTAAAAATTTTTTTTTAAATTTAAATTCAATTTAGTTAACATATAGTGTATTTCAGGGTAGAATTTAGTGATTCATCAGTTGCATATAACACCCAGTGCTCATTACATCATGTGCCCTCCTTCATGCCCATCACCCAGTTACCCCAGCCCCACATCCATCTCCCCTCCAGCAACCCTCAGTTTGTTTCCTAGAGTTCAGTGTCTCTTATGGTTTGCCTCCCTCTCTGATTTCACCTTATTTTATTTTTCCTTCCCTTCTCCTAGGTTCATCTCTTTTGTTTCTTAAATTCCACATATGAGTGAGATCCCATGGTAGTTGTCTTTCTTGGACTGACTTATTTTGCTTACCATAATGGCCTCTAGTTCCATCCATGTCGTTGGAAATGGCAAGATTTCATTCTTTCTGATGGCTGAGTAATATTCCATCATATATATAAACCGCATCTTCTTTATCCATTCATCCGTCGACTGACATCTGGGCTCTTTCCATAGTTTGGCTATTGTGGACACTGCTGCTATAAACATTGGGGTGCAGGGGCCGCTTCGGATCACTATGTTTGTATCCTTTGGATAAATATCTGGTAGGGCAATTGCTGCGTTATAGGATAATTCTATTTCTGAGTTTTTGAGGAAACTCCATTCTGTTTTCCAGAGTGAAAACCCTGTTTCTAAGCACAGGTTATTGCGTGAGGAGAGGTCCCTGGGCCTGTCTTTTCCTCGTGGGCACATTCCTGTCTGCTGTGACCCCTTCTCTATCCATTTCACTCATCTCGGAGTTAAACTTTTTTTTTTAAAGATTTTTATTTATCTGACAGAGATCACAAGTAGGCAGAGAGGCAGGCAGAGAGAGAGGGGGAAGCAGGCTCCCGGCCGAGCAGAGAGCCCAATGCGGGGCTCGATCCCAGGACCCTGAGATCATGACCCGAGCCAAAGGCAGAGGCTTTAACCCACTGAGCCACCCAGGCGCCCCGGAGTTAAACATTTTAATGAAATTTGCCTACAACTGGTGACCTCTCACCCAGGGGTAGTAGGTCTGCATTTTTGACATTATGCTAGGGATGATTAACACTGACATTTAAAATTCTCACCGTTCCCTCTGAAGTTTGAGGCATCGGGTAGAGATGTGTGAGATTTGTTCTCCATAACATAGAGGAAGCCTACCTCTTTCCTTTCTGCATGGCTCCTTTCTACCAGGTAGTAGTGAATGGTTAATAGTTTTGGCTTTAGTTTGACAGCAACAAGTAAAGAGACTTGCCTTTGGACACCGAATACAAACCATACCCTTTGATAGCAATATATGTGCACACACACACACACACATAAATTTTTTTTTAAGAAAGACATAATATTTCTATTTGATTTTGGCTTTCCACAGTATTTTTCCAAGACATCAGCCTTCTGCTGCAGGATTCTTTCCCATCTTCCACTCCCAGTTCTTACAATGGAGCCATGCACTCTCTGTGCGTGGGAGACCGTAGTCTGGGCAGGACAGACGTCAGGCACTCTTGTCCGTGTCTACCAGGGGCTATTATCCCAGTCCCAAAGCCTGGCTGTCTGAGGACTATTGTCTTGTGTACCACAGAGTAAAATTATTTTTCTTTTCCACAACTCATTTTTGAAGTTATGACCACAGGTGCTTTCTGTGGGTAAAAACACGGCGTGTGTCTCGGAGACCAGAATGATGGTGTGCTGTGGTTTAATATTTATTGAAATATTATGTCTATGGTGCATTTACTGACTGGGGACCAGACAGCGAGAGCCACCTGCTTTCAAAGTTATTCTGTGAATGTACATCCCTTTATGTTTGCAGGAAGCTTTATTTCCATTTAGTTGAGCTCTGGAGATTGGGACTGAAAGGACAGAAACGTTCTGTGCTTTATTATTTGCCTGCATTTTAGGGCTTCGTTGTGATAATGACTGTGGATAAGGGCTCTTCCTTTTCTTCCTCCCCTCTTCCGTTAGGATGGTCCGCGTGAGCATCTGCTAGGTGAAGGGCGGCCCAGCTACCCCCTCCCCCACAGTGGTTTGCACTTGAATCTGACAGGCTGGGAGTCCTGAGAGGGGGGTGAGGACTTACTTTGTTCCTTCTGCTGTGTCTTTGGCACCAGAGATGCTGATGAGATTTCGTCTTTTTCGAAAACATGGGGAAGAATGTGGTGGCCTGATTTGCGTTGCTTTCTAGCAGAAACATCTCTTTAAATCTACGGACGGGTGGACCTGGGGCCGCTCTGGGGTTCACTTTCTTGACACTCCTTAGAAGAGTTACTTCTGGGTCACCTGGCATCTATGAACTATTATATCTGTGGCTTGACCTTTTTTTCCCCTCCTGCCATTCTTGGCCCTTTTGGATACATTCATATATACGTTTTGTTGTTGTTGTTTGTTTAATTTGTGTGACAAGAGCCGAATGCTTTTTTTGCCCCTCAGTCTAAACTTTATATATTCTACTCAAAGATGGGAACAAAAACCCCCCTACAGCCTGAGAAACACTTGGTAAGAAAGAGTCCATCTCAGTAAAGTCTCCAGAACACGGAATGGATTGGAAATTGTGTAAAATGATTTTTCTTTTACATGAAGGTGAAAAAAAAATGCAAGTTCATGATTTATTTTTAAATTTCTGGAAGAGAATCTCTCTGATGGCATAAAAATGCAGCAGTAATAATTCTTCAGGTCTTTTAAGGAATTAGAATAGACCCAAACTCCATAAAATTTAAACCATAGGCTCAGGGAGTTATTACAGGAGTCTTAACTAGTAGTTTGCTTTCCTTAAAACTTTGGTTCCTTGGGCGCCTGACTGGCTCAGTTAGAAGAGCATCTGTTTCTTGATCTTGGAGTCATGAGTTCCAGCCCCATGTTGAGCATAGAGATTACTTAAAAAAATAAATAAAAAATTAACTTTGGTTCCCCTGAAATACTATACAAAAATGTTAGAACTTCATTCCGCTAATAGTTTAATTCAAATGGACCTGCAAAGCCCTTCCAGTTTTAGTCACCCTTGTAGCTGCCACACCAGACCTTGAATATTCACCTTTGGGGTTTTCATGGGTGTGTAGTCTCATCATTCTGCTCTTTTCATTCACTCATTCATTCATTTTAAAGATTTTATTTTTAAGTAATCTCTACACCCACCGTGGGGCTTGAACTCACAACCCCGAGATCAGGAGTTGCGTGCTCCCCTGACAGAGCTAGCCAGACGCCCTCATTCTGTTCTTTGATGGTGGAAGATTATATGTGGAGTCCTTTTCTCTTCCTTTGTTTTCTTTTATAATAAGGAAAAGATCAAAAAGAAATGTTCTGCCATTGTTGAGCGTTTTGGGAAAAGTGAAACCTGCTTCCTCCACTTCATTTGCAAGGAGAAACACCTTAGAAGGGAGTAGACTTGGAAGCTTCCGCAGTTCTGCGGGGAGAGGAGGGAGTGATTTCGGATTCCAGGCAAAGCTCTGAAGAAGGTCTTTGCCTCCTTTTCATTTTCCCTTTTCCTCTCAGTTCTTTACTCTTTTCTCTTCTCTTCCCTATTTCTCTCTTTTCTAATACTCCCCTTCGATTTTGAGCCAGTTCCTTTTACTCCCTTTATGTATTAGCTCCCAGCAGTTGAGAAAACAGGGACACCCCTTTCAAAAAGATCTATTTTGTTAAGAACTCTGGACGACAGAGCCAAAGCCATTAACCCTCAGGAGTGAAACTTTGGCTTCAGTTGGAAGGACATTTATGAGTAGAAGGTCTTTTCAGGAATTGTCTGTTTACAAGATCTGCTCCCTCTTTATGGGACAGAGAGGATAGATGTCCTCTGTGTGCCACATGCTGCTGTCAAACACACAGGTGGATGAATGATGTCACTCGAATTTTGAGGCCCCTGCAATGGCGGGGGGTGGGGGGGCGGACAGACAGGCCTAAGAATTAGTAGTGACGATACAGTATTGTAATTGCCTTCCTGGAGGCACGAACCACTATGTTGTGTTCACATCGTCGGACACGAGAACAACTATGGAACCGTCCATTCCCCTGGAATCGGAGATTTGGAGGAGAAAAATACACAGAATGAAGCAATGTGAGGGTTCTGGTACGAAACCACCCTGGGCATTTGAACTCTTCATGACTAGAGTTGAGTTAGACCTCGCTCTGGTTCTGCCATTTTTGTTCTGGCTTCCCATGGCTTCCTTCCTTCCACTTCCTTCCTCTTGTCGCTCAGCAGGCTTGCGTGTCAGCCTCGCTGTCCCAAGTGTGAGATGCAGAGCTCAAGAAATAGGGCCTGGAAATGGGGAGACATGACTGGACCGCAGAGCAGACAGATTTTTCCTTTGGGTATTCCAGGTAGTATCGTCTTACAATGGTTTTTTGTTTTGTTTTGTTTTTTAGAGATTTTATTTATTTATTTGACAGAGAGTAGAGAGATCACAAGTAGGCAGAGAGGCAGGCAGAGAGAGAGGGGGAGGAAACAGGCTCCCTGCTGAGCAGGGAGCCCGATGCGGGGCTCGATCCCAGGACCCTGAGACCACGACCCGAGCTGAAGGCAGAGGCCTTAACCCACTGAGCCACCCAGGCGCCCCATCATCTTTCAATGTTAACCCACAGTTTCAGACAGGAGACTGTCGCAAGATCTTCTCTTTTCCTGACTTGCCTTTAGCCATTTATAATCACCGCCTTTGCCTTGGCTGCAGGAGTCACAACAAGAAAAAAGGCTCCCAGTCTTTTTAATATAAAAGTCATAAACCATGCCTAGACAATGCGGAAAATTTTATCACTACTTAATTTTTATTGTTAGCATAACTCTTAATTGCCTTCCTTATCTTCATGCCTGCCTGTTGTTGTCCAGGGCGAAGTTAACAATGTTTGGAAAGTCAGTGCAGAGGTGAACTGATGATGTGGTCATAATAGCAGATATAGGCATGTTGTTGGCATTCGTTGAATGTCAAATACTAGTTTTAACGATAATAAATTTGAGGGAGGAACGAAAAGTTCCTCTGTGGGAGAGGCTCTTGTCCTTTGTAGATAGCAGTGTTCGTTTCTATTGCGGTAGGAAATATGGCTTCTTGGCTTCAATTATTAGCTTCATCATTCAACCTGCTTGTATTTGAGGAAGCTTGGTTTTTTCCCAGTGAGGATCTTAGCCACACTATAAACCTTTCTCTTCTTGTAATCAAAGCCCTCTGTGGCAACCTCAATGCCAGTAATCACCAAACCCTTTGGAGTTAGTTGGTGTTGATCTGGTTTTTAAGCTCCCCTTCCCTCTATGCCTTCAGATCCTACCTACGCGGTTTCTTCATTTGGTTTTGACTTCTGTTGAGAATTCTGGCTTCTATGATGACATGAGCCACCCTTCATTTATTCCTGTTGGGGTAATTGGACTAATGGAGGGAGGGGCTCCGGAAAAGGGCTGAGCACCACCCAAAATGGTGGTTTCCCCAGTTCGTCCTAAGACACTTCCCTTTTTTTTTCTTTTTCTTTTTTTTTTGACACCTCCCCTTTTCTAGGATGGGCTGTTTGAATCTGACTTTCTTGGTCTTTTCTCTTATTTTAGCTTTGATGGCACAACAGTAAAGAAGGAATTGATTCATTCAAATTTATTGTCAGTACTGAAAGATAGTAAAAGTGCTGGAAGGTTGGCGGCATTCTCCTTGATTTCTTGTGTGTGCGTGTGTGCGTGTGAGTGTGTGTGTGTATGTGTATGTGGAGTGTGAAGACTTTTCTGCAGCAAGTCACCTGAGCCCTTCAAGGGAATGGCTGACAGCTTTCCATCACATCACGATGAGAGGCTGAATGGGCGGCCTCAGGCCGCTGCTACCCACTGGGCAGCTTCCATGGAGTTTTCTAGAGGAGAAATGGCAGAGCTGCCTGGACTTCTTGCCCAGCTTTTTTCTGAAATCAGACTTTTTTTTTTGGTCTACGGAACAGATCTTATTTTTCTCTTTTACTTTTGGTTTTTCATCTTCTGTACTATTTTTTAAAGATTTATTTATTTGAGAGAGTGTGAGTGGGGGTGGGGGAGGAGTAGAGGGAAAAGGCCAGGAGGCTCTCTGCTGAGTGTAGAGTCTGAAGCGGGGCTCAGTCCCGTGACCCATGAGATCATGATGTGAGCCGAAACCAAGAGGCGGACGCCTAACTGACTGAGCCACTCAGGCGTCCCAGTATTTTTAAAGACAGCAGTGGGAAGGAATTATCCCTGGACCATTTCTCCCAGCGAAAAACATGAGGTATGACTATGAGGAATTGGCACGTGGCCTTAAGGAGGATGTATGACAGAGTCGTCATCAAATGCTGACCCTGCCCCTCAGGGCTCTGTGGGCTCGGCAAGTGTCTTAAACTCCCTGTGCCCCAGTCACTTCATCTACATGGTGGAGACAATAATCTCTTCGAGGCTGTGGTGATTCACTGAGATCACTCTTATCAAATGCTTAGAATCGTCCCTGGTATGTAGTAAGCAGTTCATGGTCATTATGTGTGATTATACACTAATTCTGTTAGGTCATGTTATTACATTATGAAAGAACTGAGTTTCTTGGTACACTGATGTGGCCTTAGAAACTTGGAACAAATGTCCACCCAGGCCGATGTTTAATGGCTGTGTGGCCATTACTTGGTTGTTTGGATCAAAGAAGGCCAATGTAGCGACTTTTTTTTTTTAAATCAACTCAGTTTGCCACACGGATTGGGAGCCTGTTGGGGGCCTTCCACAGCTGAGCGGGCAGAGCCCAAATGGCCCTCTACATGGCTGCAGTCACTTTGAGTAGCTGCTCTGTATAGAGGATATAAGACTTCGCAAATGGTTTTTTGTAAAACATTAGAGGAAGGACACTGGGCTATTAACCAGCCCCACCACTAACTAGCTGTGTGTCCTCTGGATCAGGCATTAATCAATCAATTAATTAATTAGTTCACTCCATGTGTAAAAAATGCTAAGATATTTTCAAGTAAATTGAAGATACTTTATTGCAGAATTTCACAATAGCCAAGACATGGAAACCACCTAAGTGTCTGTCAACATATGATTGGGTCTATGAGATGTGGTTTGTAGGTTCAGTGGAATATTATTCCGCCACAAGAAAGAAGGAAATCCTGCCATAGGTGACCACATGGATGGACCTCTAGGGCATTATGCTAAGTGAGATAAGTCAGACAGAGAAAGGCAATACAGGATACAACTGAC